>JAOXYB010064057.1:0-10401 GCA_028565635.1 Phoronis ovalis
TCATGTCTGGTATGTACGCATGAATCGTTTCAGTTGGTATGATATAATATAATATTATGCATCTGTCCAAAATTAAAGTTAAGTTTTAAATAAGTTATATAATTTATATTTATACAGTTAGCATGGCATTATATAATATAATATTATGCATCTGTCCAAAATATATCCAAGTTATATAATTTATATATGTTTGTATAAGTATATTATATAATGCCATGCTAACTGTATAAATATAAATTATATAACTTATTTAAAACTTAACTTTAATTTTGGACAGATGCATAATATTATATTATATCATACCAACTGAAACGATTCATGCGTACATACCAGACATGATATGAACAGTTATTATTAGCTAAAAAAGGGAATTTCTTTAATGTAAACAATATTGAAACATTACCACGTGAAAGACGAAAACAATGCTGTATATCCTATAGATAGGATAAACAGCAAAAATTGCCTAAAACACTGTTTCTCTACATAAGATGTGCAATATTTTGCAAATCAAGTTAACTTTTAAGTTTGAATTCTTATGAAAAGATCATCTTTCATACAAGGGGTCGGCAACAGAATGATCAACTTATCAAGTCGATTTTGAACGTATCGTTCTTTAAAGGTGGTACGAAGTTGTGCGAAATATTTAATAACATCGGTTGAGATTTATGAAAACAGCACAAGCAAGATTTAAGATTTGTAAATCAAACTAATTTTAATTAATAATCATACAACATATATAGTACAAGTCAAACTGGCTGAACTTTGAACATCAGGGAAGACAGCTTTTTAGCTGACTCCGAAGCCAGAAAACACGGTGTTCCTAGGGTATGTTGGCGAGTTTGTCCAAAAGATGAAACATGAAAAGGTTTAACTGGGGTTTACTATGGGGTGATCTAGTTTAAGCATGCGCACCCGTATTGTTCAAAGGCTACTGACCTGAGTTCGGTCAGAGTGGACCGATGACCTTAAGACAATGCTTAAGATAATTAAGAGTTTTAGTATGCACACTTGTCCGTTGACTCTGGTTGTTACCTAATTATTTATAACATAAACTGATATCACAAGGCATTGTAAAAAATAAATTGTACCTCATGACAATAAATGTTTTGATAAACAGGACATTTAAATTCGACAGTATGACAATAAATGTTTTGATAAACGGGATATTTGACTATTGTATGGTAACCATGGTAAATAGTTAAAGTAATATAAAAAATGTTAACGAAAGTAATTTTATTATGCTGGTTAAGCTCTATATTCCCGCTGGCTATTGGGCAATACAGTTTTCACAATAGACTTAAAACTGAAGACATAACAGTCACAATAAAATTTTTGATAAACATGATGTCTAGCTACACAAATATTTTTTTTAATTTTTTTTTATTTGTTAAATCTTATAATTATATATACCACAGTAAACTTCAGTATTATCATTATAACTTCCTTTCTTAAACTCTGGTAGTGTGATGGCTGAACTGGTGCTCGTAATCATGAAGAAAGTGGATACTGACCGTACGCTCCTTTGAACATCGACAACGTTTATATCATGATATTGTTTAACGCTATGCTTTATGTAGTGTTTACACAAATATTCTATTTTATCATGAGAGAGTATACAGCGGGAAACAGTACGTTGCATTTCGATTCGTTTTCCAGAAGTCTATTAAGGCGGGAATATGTTTCTGTTTCGTGCCGTTACTCCAACTTTATAAACTAGAACTATTGCCCTTGATTCAACCATAAGATAATTATAAGATTGACCAATCAATTCAAATACTGCAAAGTGACCTATTTTTTTACCATTCAATTACTATTGTTATTTATAAATAAGAATATGATATGTGCGGACTATTGTGAATAAAGTATTCATGTTGTGGCAAACCGGACCTATTCATTTTGGATGATATTAGCCCGGATATTAGCCCGGATATTAGCCTTAAATCAACATAACACAGTTGATTCGATTTCTCTGGTGAATAATAAAATATCACTTCTTTTCTGTGGACTCTTGCTGGAAACAAACCAGTACTGATAGCGCTTGGAATACTCGTAGAATGATATCGAAGAGAAATCCCATGGCTGCTTTGTGACGGAGACGGAATATATTCAAAAAGGTAAGTTATATGTCTAGGTTATTTGAAATGTGTTAGCTACTCGGGGATAACTAATATTTTACATGCATTGTGTATATAAGAACATATGGCTTATATCTTCACCTTTCAGTTTGAAGGTAAAAAAAAGAGAAAAATGCAGAAAACAAAATAGTAAAACGAACCTCTAATCCTAGTTCAAAATTTTAATATCATTTTCTGTGATCGATAAATAGGTGTGGCATTTTGTGGTTTTGGTATAAATATGAGTCTATTTTTTAGTGTTTCCTAGGTATAAACACGGTAAGAATTGTTGGCGAAGTTGCTTAGCAGGTTCCCACCTAAATTATAACCAATTATCTACCCCCTGGATAAAATACCTGCTTGAACAGTAACCGAGAGTGGCTAGAGATGTGACTGAGGCTATCTAACCACATACGTAAAACTTTTGTTGAGCGGGAGGCGTATATTTGATCAGCAGTGAGGAGTAAAATATGAGGTTTTTGTTCGGAATACTTCATACATCAACAGCATCTTACAGGGGACAGGGATACGTACCCTAGCCTCCGATGTGTTACTGTAAGTTATCAGGCATCCCGGATATGGTTATACTGGTTTCGTCAAGAAACATAATACTCACTTATTTACCAACATCAAACATATTATAATTATTATAATAATAATAATAGTTATTGATCATGATTCCTACTGGGACTGGCAAAATTGCACGCATATCAACATAGTTGCAATAATATCATTTTTTTAAAAATACATTACAATCAATATGTTACAATTGATGTTATACAACCTTAACTTAAAATCCGCATCTGTAGTATCTGTATTTTCGATTTGAACTGCCAAGATGAAATATATTGCTCTTACAATGTTCAAGCAAATATTTTAATATATAATTAGAACAAAAACAGTTATGGTGTTTGGCGTACTTCGATATGATGGATTAGTAAGATGTAAAATGGACATTTATCCCTTTTATTATACCCTCAATGCAGAAATGACCCTTCCTTAGATGTACCGGTTTATTTTAAAAATAACTTAGCTGGATAGGTTTCATCAATACTATTTTTCAAAATACAAATTGTTTTAGGTTGGAAACTACCCTATATATGATTAATTGTAGTGCTGTATAAGGTGATTCATCCGGGTATTTTAAAGGCGAATTAAGGACACCATTTTCTTTAACGTGATCAACCTGAACCTGAATTAGGTCCGGGTTCAGCTCCTTTGTTATATAACATTTTTGGAGCCCGGGGCACTTCTGTAAGTGGTGGGTACATATGCGCGAACATGTTTTAAAAAACAACCTAAATGCGTATATCGAACGCTAACCGTAACCTACTATAAAGCACCCCTTTGGAAGACTTGCAGGTTTAAAAAGTGAAATTTAATAGACCATCATTCTGTAAAAATCATCAGATATTAGTAAACATATTGCTGCGCTGGCTAAGCCACTTGATTTTTAGCATCTGAAAATATATCTCTTTTCAATATGCATCTGTATATCTGAGACCGAAAACACACACTTTGGAAGATCTACATCCCTATACATCTTTCAGTTTGCAACCTCGTGGTATTATGGTGTTTCCGTTTAGTTATCAATAAATCAAAAAGAAGGCCGAATGCGCGACTATACTAAGACGTCTTCTAAACGCCTCCTTTCCATGACAGTTCACAGAAATAATTAACGTTAACGGTGCCGTTTGCTTACTACATCGTTTTTTGAGATCCCATAATAAATGCGGTTGCTAAACGTCCATTGTTTATCGAAAAACCTGAAGTGTACACAAATTTGACTCCTTGATCCGTTATAATATACCTACAAAAATTTAAAAATGACATTTTTCATAATATTTCCGTCAGTTGGTTGTTGTATTTTCTATTAAATGGAAATAATGTACAAAAACAACTTTACAAACTTAACCATTCAATGCAAAATCAGGTGTGCGGAACAATTCCCGCTCGAATGGCCAAGAAATTAAATACGAAATTTGATAGTAACAATATTTAATCGAAAAGGTACGTTCGCAAAAAAAAAAACAATTCAGAATATTCAAATTCTTTAATATACTTCAAAAGGTAGCAAAACAAAAGCCCATTGTTCAAGAAATATAAAAGTTTAACAGATGAGACTGCAGGTATGTAAGTGTCCAGGAATATGAGATTGTGCTAGAAGTTTTTATTATCGTATGAACTTAAAATCTTTTGAAAAAAATGTTCCATTTAGATAATATTATTGATCCAAAATGTTAGCGCCAAAAATGAATATGTGGAATATTTGTAAGCACAAAGCCTTTACAACATAACTTTAAATTTTAAGACTAAATGAATGCGAAAACTATAAAAATATACTTTTTTATATTTTCCAGAAAAAAGTTGTAAACCTCTGACAAGTGCATACAGTTAACCATGGTTCGAACTAATTGTATAGAAAAGCTGCTCAGTGCTGCGTTCTACCGTTATGGGAAATTCATTGCACGCCACCCCATGTGGTTCTTGATTATACCAGTACTCATCGCTGGGGGTCTAGGATCTGGAATGATATTCCTAAAATTTAATAAAGATGTTGAATATCTTTTTACACCACTAAACGGACCAGCAAAAGAAGAAAGACAAATAATTCAAACTTTATTTCCAGTAAATGACACTGGTGAATTTCAATTGAATCGATTGTCGACTTTGGGGTATTATGCTAGACTGATAATTTCAAGTTCAGACGGTGGCTCAATTTTAAGAGAAAATATTTTAGAAAATGTAATATCTTTAGACGAACTCATCACAAAAATGACTTTGAGGGTCGATTCTACTGATATTAAATACAGCGATGTTTGCGCAAAATGGAACAACGAGTGTGCGGATTTGAATATTATTCTTGCTTTGATTAACAGGAATGCTTCACGCATAGTAGATTTTAAATTAAAATATCCAGAGTATGAAATGACGATTAGCGGACTTCCTCCTTTACCACCTATTACGGTACCAGGAATTCCTTTAGAAAGAAATATGACGGCTTTCCTTGGCGCTCATCTAGGTGGTGTGACTACTAATGAAGTAAACGAAGTCTTATCGGCTTCAGCAATGCAAATGTTCTATTACCTTGACTCAGCAGATGAAACCACCGCAAAGCTTTGGGAAAATGAAATTCTGACCAAGATTTCTAAATTAACGTTTCCGAATATACATTTTACATATTACGTTTCACAGACATTGGAAACGGAACTGGACACAGCAACAAATGGCATTGTTTCATTTTTTAGTATTACCTTTACCATCATGATAACTTTTTCTATATTTGCTTGCGTGATGCTGGATTGGGTTTTAACTAAACCGTGGCTAGGTCAACTTGGTGTTATTTCTGCAGGTTTAGCCGTTGTGTCTTCCATAGGTTTATTGCTTTATATTGGAGTAGACTTCATAAGCATTGTTGCTACGACGCCATTTTTGATCCTTGGTAAGTTATTTATGAAACTAAAACATGTATTAAAAAAGATCATTGGGTCTCTTCATTAATTTCTTCAGAACCTGGGTTTTAAGAAAGCTTTCCAAAAAAGAGCTCTTATTCTAGGGAAGAATTTTGGAATAGGTAATCAGGTGACAGACAAGAAAAGTAGATATTTGTTATATTCAAGCTGAAGTTAACACTTTTTCAACATATTTATCGCCTTTGATTACATGTATGTTATGTTTTCGTTAACATAATTATTGAAAAATGGACACATATAGATTTTGACGCCACGCTCGTGGACATTCTGTCAGCTAGTGTTAGACTGCATTTATCCTTATTTTTTCAGCTATTGGAGTTGACGACATGTTTGTAATGTTAGCAGCATGGCGACAATCAGATCCTCGTCTGTCAGTTGAAAACCGTATGGGACAGACATTTAGTGAGGCGGCAGTTTCTATCACAATCACGACTATTACCGATGCTTTAGCGTTCGGCATCGGAGCCATTACATTTTACCCATCAGTAAGGATATTTTGTTTATATACTGGAGTGGCAGTTTTATTTGACTTTGCGTATCAAATCACTTTCTTTGGAGCATGCATGGTGCTTATTGGGAAACGAGAAGAACAAAATCGACACGCTGGAAGTTGTTGCAGGGTTTTATCTAAGGCAGAATCAGGTTAGAGATAACATTTGTCATTCTTCCATACAAAATGTAAAAATAAACAATAATTAATTATACCAGGTTTATAAGTCCTAGGTAAAAGTCAGAGTTGCATTCAGTCATAAATACACCAGGCTTTTAAGTCACCATATTAAACTCCAAGAGTGTGCGGATGCACAAATTTTGTAGCAAGAGGGCATGTTTTAATTATAATTGCTGTCAGTTAAATATATCTAATCAAAAGTTTAACAACACACGATATTTTATAGTATTACGCTTCGTTGTTGTAGTGAGAAAACATAAAAAAATAACGAATTCGAAGCATAACACAATAAATGACTTTCCAAGGATTGACCATTTTTCATTGATACTTTAACAATGAATTAAAACATAATTACAATTTTTGGTAGGGCTAATCATCCTGCATACACTATTTTATTATTTTTATAATATATTTTTCATAACATTTTTATAATACGTTTTAAGATATTTCTTAATATTTTAATATTTAATACTTATTTTTTAATACCTCTGTTCATGTGTCTCTATAAGTTGACCTAGTATTTTCACCATTATCTAGCCACTGAATATTTGTACCACAAATTATAAAATTAGGTTTTATCCTGAATTAATAATTATTTAAACATGTTTTGCAAAGCTATTGATTTCACGTCCATTTTAAAGATGCATGAGGGTATCTTTAAACCAGAATAAATAAATCCAGTCCCTGCTATTTAAACATAAGTATGTAATTATGGCATTTTAAAAATTGGAATGCAGGTATATGCCCACGTAATGATTCATACATATGAACCATTTCATTATTTCGACCATAATCATTTTCATATCGCTTACTGTAAGAGCTCGGTAACAGAATATTCAGAAATATATAGTTGATAAGAGAGTATATTGCTGTACATGATGTTTACAATTTTTGTTTTTCCAGTCTACAAATCAGTTGCCTACAAAGTCTGTTGTGCGGGAGGTTACTGGTTTCGTTCACCAAATGAAGAAAAACCAAATCGGCCGCCAACGGATGACGAGATTGAAAACAAACATGCAGTTATGATATTTTTCAAGAAGTATTACGGTCCATTTTTAATGAAACTTCCAGTTAAAATAACTGTGATTAGTATGTTTCTTGGATACATTGGTGTAGCTATATGGGGATGTACACGATTGAATGAAGGTCTTCAATTACGTCATCTAGCAGAAGATGAATCATATGCGGCAGATTACTATAACATTGAAGACAAATATTTCAAAACATTTGGACCACCAGTAGCAATAGTATTTCGAGAGCAAATGGAGTACTCGAGTGACGCAATTTTAACTAACATAAACACAATTATAAATGATCTTGGTGCCACAGGGTATTTTTATGGCCAAGATTACAAGGTGTCATGGATTCATAGCTACCAACAATACTTGAAGGATCATGAAATTGTTGTTGACAAAGATAATTTCACTAAAGTTTTAGTTGACAAATTTTTAAACGAGCCCGCTTTTGAGTCTTTTCAAGTGGATCTGAAATTTGACGATTCAAAAGAAAACATTTTGTCCTCGCGGATAATTGTACAGTCTAAAGACACGCATAATTCTACAAGAGAAAAAAATATGATGGTAACAGCCAGAAACATGGCAAGTTCATCCAAGTTTAATATAACCGTGTATCATCCTGCCTTTATTTTCTTCGACCAGTACGTTACTATTCTCGGTAACACATTGCAAAATGTTGGAATTGCTACTGGTTGTATGCTTGTTGTCGCATTGTTTTTGATTCCTAATCCTGTAGTGTCCATTTGGGTTCTTCTGTCTATTGCTTCTATTTGTGCGGGTGTCATAGGGTTTATGACATTATGGGACGTCGATTTAGATTCAGTCGCTATGATTAATGTCATTATGTGTATTGGATTTTGTGTAGATTTCTCTGCGCACATTGCTTATGCTTATACTATAGCAGATGATGCTGATCCAAATGACAGGGTGTGTAGCGCTCTTGGCTTCTTGGGATTACCTATACTGCAAGGTGCTATCTCTACATTAGCTGGCGTTGCAGTTCTTGCTGCTGCCAAAGCCTATATCTTTAGAACCTTTTTCAAAATAATGTTTTTGGTAATCGTGTTCGGTGCTCTGCATGGACTTGTTCTTTTACCAGTACTAATGGCTATAACAGGTCGCACACGCAAGACAAATCCAAAACAAAGCCACCGGGCGCTATCAAGACCGAAATACGTGGAGCCGCTGCCTCGTGCTCCCTTACAAGGTATATCACCAAATTTTCCGTATTATATCGATAGCGATATGAAACAATGGATCGAAAAACGTTGCCAACCTTCTTTGGTATCCCCTGGCATGAATAATCCTGCTTATGATTACACTGGTGATAGACATATGCAAGAACACACTACTGAGTACACGCAACAAAGAGGACTTGGACAAGGAAGTCCTCGAAGACTCAGGAAAACTACTGGCAGGAATGAAAATTATTCTTGAACTGCGTTACTCTGGTTCCTGACTGAAATTTGACACAGTCTGGACAAAGTTTGCGTTATTTAATTTTTTTTCATAAATTGACGTACTTAATTACCCTCAGGTTGCTGATTCATTACAAATACATTAACTTAAGTTATATTTAGTTCATATTATAAACTTTTAGTCTTTCATATATTTTTGCCGATTTTACTGTGTTGTATGAACAGGTAAGAGGAAAATTGCAAATTTGCGATTTATTAACTTCAATTGCTTCTTACCCTGTAGACAGCCCATATTTAAAACATATATTTTAAGAATATATATATATATATATATATATATTTATATATTAAAGTGTGTGTTACTAGTGGCCATTTATAGCCGGTGGATGGGTGTTTATTATGAAAAACAAATTTGTATATTTTATTTTTATAAGAAGGATAATAAATAGTTTTGTCTTTACATATACATAACAGTTTACTACTTACATACTCTCAAAATGCTTCAATTGCTAGAATGAGGCAATTATAGACAATTTGTATGATTTTGCATTTTACTAATCCCAAAGTAGATGGTAACAGCCGTATACCACTTGTACTTACGAGCGTTTTGACAGATGAGAGAAAAAAATAATTAAAATAACTCACAGGTAAAGGTTAAATTGTAATCCAACTTCAATTTTGAAAGAAACAATACAAGTACATCAGAAGAGCTCGAAACAGTGGGAAACACAATTAGACAAGACTTGAATTGCTAGTTTCTGTAAGAGAAAAAATTGTAATGTTATTTCCTAAAAGCTCCATAACTAATTGTATGACAAAATCGAAAATAGTTCGCAACCATTTCCTAATTTCTACAGTCTGAGCTGAATCCCACTTCTCTGATAGTTGAACGTATGGATAAGCTGCCGAGTCAGTGACTGAATGTCACCTAAGAGAAATTTTAAGAAATTAATGATTTTTTCTTAACGTTCAGTTAGAGGCAATTCACTGTCTTCGACCATTGTAAATTCGACTTTTTCAAATGTCTTCTTTTGAGAAAGGAGCACTGAAGATTAACTGCTCGAAAGTATATTCGGCATGAACGCTCTCCTGTGTACAAATGTGTCCACTTTACATAGCTATACAACAAGCTATAGTTTGGGGCAAATTTGCTACCAATATCGAGACATGATAATGTTTCAGCTACCGATAGAGGTTATATATAGATGTACCATGTCGTGCATGAATTTAAGCACGGTGTCCCCTTGTCCGTAGCCAAGAATCTAACTTTAAAGGACCCCAGATAAAGCTTTGTCCTGCAAGTCCTATTTCCGGAGGCATGATGCGAGAGCACCACAATGAATTTGCGGCACCACAATTCGTTTGACGAGAATTTCCAAATACTGAAACAGCTGAGGAATGCACAACAACTTAGTGAAGATTATCACTTTCAGTAATCGAATGCAAATTCCAGCATCCTAACACTAGATAAATTAACCATGATAGCGAAAAAGATTCCTTTCAGTGGGACAATTAAATGTTAACTGATTCATTGCTCCTAAAAAATAAATTATATCTCATCGGTCACATCTGCCTGAAAATTAAAACAAGAGGTCTGCGGGTGCAGACAGATGCCCATCATATGATGTAGTTCCTGTAGTTGTAAAGCCATCTTTGTATGTATAAGAGTTGTAAGGTTGATAATAGAGGGAAAATCTTCAAAGTGATTTA
>JAOXYB010064068.1:0-10399 GCA_028565635.1 Phoronis ovalis
AGTCTAACGATAGCCTATATATAACAGTTGTGGGATAGTCTAACGATAGCCTATAGAACAGTTGTGGGATAGTCTAATGATAGCCTATAGAACAGTTGCGATTTTTTATGCCCATCCACATGGTCGTATGCTATATGTTATTGTTGTTCGTAACATGTTCTTAATTTTCTCGAGATAACGGCTTCAGCTTTTACCCGATCAGATTCATATTTGGTATAGGGTAAATAGAGGTCAAGGTGCAGGCCGGTTATCATTTTTACCTTGATAACTTCTAATATGACTGACTGGCGGCCATACTTGTTCACGAAAGGGCACCTCAATCGCTTTGCTTCAGTTGCAGGAAAAACGAAATATTGACTGGTAGATTAACGATGCATGTAGGTTGGTGGGCGTAATAGGTTTATTGACATGGATTATGTCCAATATGGCCTACTGGTGTCCACATTTGTTCCCAAGAGTGCACGTGAAATGCATTGCGTCCCATACCAGAAAATCGATTTAAAGGATGATTTAAAATGTCATATAACGGTGAACGTAATAGTTTAGGCAAAATGTTAAAAAAAACTTAGAAGTGGGCCAAAATCCGATCCGAATTTCGACATTTTTGTATGTAACTATTTCTTTTTCTCGCATGTTCGATACCGGCAGGGTAAGCATAAGTCAAATTGTATGACAAAAATAATTTTGACCCAGATGATTTCAAATATGGCCGACTGATGACCTTGCTTGTTCTCGAGACGGCATTGATAGGAAGAAGAGCACACTTTTGACGAAATAAAAATACTTCAGAAGATGAAACCAAAACAAGCTAGGAGAAGAGTTAAGAATGATTTATATACCGCATTCCGTCACTCTGAAATATTGTCTCATGCACTGATAATGGTCAAATGGTTTATCGATTGTAATGCTGTCATCAGAAAAACAAGCTTTAGTTGTTAACTGAATCATAAATACAGGACCTGTACCTGTGGGATGGAATCTGTTCGAGAGAGCTATGCGTAGTAATATGTCGAACACTTTGAAGACCCAATTACTTACTGAATCATACATACAGGACCTGTACCTGTGGGATGGAATCTGTTCGAGAGAGCTATGCGTAGTAATATGCCGAACACTTTGAAATTCGAATTTCTAGAAACCTTGAACGTAAAAACCTTTATATTTGTCATTAATAAAATGCCGAACACTTTGAAGACCCAATTACTTCTGATGAAGATAACGAACATTGGAATTTCTAGAAACCTTGAATGTAAAAACCTTTATATTTATCATTAATAAAATCGTACTTTAAAAACTGACATTTTTTACATCACACACGCGGTTCATCCCCTCTCTTTCCAGTACGTTCATTACTATATTTATTAGACGTTTTCAACCACTTTTTTTTCATAGAAACAAGACAATTTGCTTTATATCTTGCTTTATACCCACATTGGGTTCTCCAGATAAATCTATTTAAAACTATTAAGCATAAAAGACAACATTGGAAACGATGTTAACGACCCCTGGTGGTGACAGAGTCTCGTTACTGTAGCTTTAAAACTGTTGGAGTTATAAACAAAGAAAGTCATTTAAAAGCTGAGGGACAGACATTTTTCTGAATGGGGGCTCTTGATAGGCTTTTATAGGGACCTTGGGGATTCCCTATTCAATTAAAAAAATTTAAATGCCTTAATGGTGGCGACCCCTAGCGGATGGTCTCTCCCCCCCCCCCCCCTCATATGATTGTTGCACACTCCTGTTTATACTGGTGATAGGTGCTGTTTCATTGTTTCAGACGTGTTTACAAAATGTAGTAATTTTCTGGGCGTAAAAGCTTATAGATATACATATCTGAAGTACACAATTGATATCAAGGTTATCTTACATGATGAGTATACGTGATAGAAATTGAACATAGTCCACTAAGATAACATAATAACATCCAATCATTACGGGTGTTGATTTTACCTTAGGACAGTTTGTATACCAGAGGTACGTACTTAGATATCTTGTAACTTCGTGTTGTAGGCTGAAGAGAATTAGGCGGATTTAAATATTAAATATTTAATGATTACATTGTAAAAGAAAACAGGTTGTTTGCCTCAATTGGTGTAGGCCAAATGCAATAAATAAATGGTAAGCCGTATTATATAATGTTTAGTGTGTTGGATTTATAATAGCAAAGGAAATGTCCATATTTGTTACTATATATGACACATGACGTTATCGCATTGGTGTTTATGTCACGTTGATTTTTGATATATACTCGAGATAAATTCTGAGTTATCGCGTGTTTAATCTAATATGGGATATATTAATTGCTCTATTAAACAGAGAGCTCCAAAACAATTATTATCAATAACGCGGGGGGGGCACACGGGTATAAACTGGGCACCCATTCTCAGGAATGCTCTGAAGAAAAGGCTCTTCTAAAAAGCACTTCTAAACAAGGCCACACTCAAACTGGTACTCTGTCTAAGATTTTTCGATAATCTAGAAAAGTGGGAATAATTTTCCGCCCGAACCATATCTTAAATCGCTACTGGACCATTCTCATCCTCCTAAATAAATATCCGTCTAGGCAAGACAACAGTAAACTACATATTTTTATACGCGTTACATTCTTAGTCCTCAGAAAAACACCCGTTCATGCGATTTTGTTAGGGAATATGCATATTCATTAATTATTAACGTTTTATGTACATTGTATGCTAAAGTGATGGTATCTAGTTACAACGAAGTAATTTTGACCTTTGGCCTTTAAATGACTTTTTGACTGCAAGATCAACAATATAATTCCAGGTTAAATTTACATATGTTTTATACATCACGTGCTCAATTGCTGCTTTTATGAGTTGGCCTTTGATTTTGGTTTGGGTCACAACCAATTTCACAGAACATAATGTATTAAAGAAATGATCAAATTTCGCTGCAGAAACAATTCAAAATAACATATGCCTGATGACGACATTTACATGCCACTAATAAAAATGTTGCACTTTTTAACTGTTCATTTTTCCACATTTAGCGTCTTTTGTTACCATGGCACATAACGAAAACTGACAGCTTCTGCCAAAGAAATGATACGGATCACTATGGATATACGTGCTAGATATTAAAATTGTCAATTTGAACATTTCACATTCTGAGTAAAATGAAAAGTTACATTTTATTTGGGTCGTGGCACTTGATTCTATTTCCTTATTTATTACAGCATTTTATAGGTTAGAAATAAATAAGTAATTTACTGTAGCCTTGTATTTGTCAGTGAATGTACAAATAAACACTGTTTAAACATAAGCTCGTTAAAAAAATCCCCTGTTGCTATTTATATAGATGAGGCAATAGTTGCAACCAGATTATTCAGTAAACAAAAGTTAAACAAACGAGATGTTTGGCGGTTTTCTTTATCATTTACAACACAGGTAATCTTAGATTAATTAATTTGTAAATGCATTTACAAAACCTGATAAAGTGACCTGATTGTGTGAAACATAATTTAGGGATAAAGACGCTCTAACGCGAATTACATAAAAATGTTTATGTCGGAACATTTTGCGGTTGTACGCACATGTATGCATATAATGGTTATGCCTGACTTCAGATGCAAAAAATTTTCTGAAAAGTGTTGTGTTTGCATGTGAATTGAAATTTTGTAGATATTTACCTAATTCTAAAATATGATTAAAAAGTGTAAACGTTGTATTGTTTTAGAAGTCTTGTTTTATTTTATATTTCCGGACGTTACCTAGATACGAAACCGCGGAAAGCTATTTACATGTGAGTAGAAGACTAAGAAGAGAGTAATCAAAATGTAACTGGTTATTTAGCCTGTATGTTAGACAATGCACTGCTCTAAATGTAACTGGTTATTTAGCCTGTATGTTAGCCAATGCACTGCTCTAAATGTAACTGGTTATTTAGCCTGTATGTTAGACAATGCACTGCTCTAAATGTAACTGGTTATTTAGCCTGTATGTTAGCCAATGCACTGCTCTAAATGTAACTGGTTATTTAGCCTGTATGTTAAACAATGCACTGCTCTAAATGTAACTGGTTATTTAGCCTGTATGTTAAACAATGCACTGCTCTAAATGTAACTGGTTATTTAGCCTGTATGTTAGACAATGCACTGCTCTAAATGCACATAAACAAAACAATTTTCCAGCACAAAATAACGGACAATATTGTTTTTAGCTGGTTTTCTGGAGAAACAGTTCTGTAAGAAACATCAGAAACTTTGCAGTACTGAAGATGGGAGATGAGGTAATGAACGCGCTTTTACTTGGAAAGATATCTGCACCTATCGTATTCGATTATTGTCCTGTTTTATTCGAGTTATAAATTCGTTTCCTGAACATATGTTTAATAATCAGTAGCTGGAGGCCTACCTGGAGTCGCTGCCTAAGTATCTATGACAGTTTTTTTACAGGTGTAATTAAAACATTTAAGTATATGCATAAATAAAGCCTGAACATTCTGCACCGTCTGAAACCTGAACATAAAAAGTAAAATGACTTTATATGGGACAAAAAATATGTCCATGAATATTTATTCAGGTTTGTTTTACATATAATTTATAATATTTTAAAATTACAATTCATCGAGACGATGAAAAATATTGTGAATAGCTATTAAATTTAATACATTGTTTATTTGCAACAAAGCAAAAGATCAGTTTGTTTAGTAATGGGCAGAACATGAGGTCGGTAAGGGCAATGATAGCGTCTCAGCGTGCTGCGTGCAAAAGTACATGTTTATGACCAGGTGTAGTCCAAAGTTTCTTGCTTCTAAAGGACCCAAAGGAGATACCACTCACTTTAAAGTGGAGGTGGAAATACCAAAAGATTATAAGTGATAAGCTGTGAATTCTTGTCATTCTCTAAGATATCTAGATACAAAGTAGACTTGTTTTAAATTAAGTGCTGAGGTTATTTTTAATGTCTTTAATTATCAAGATATCATTCCTAAAAATATCTTTTTCCTGATATTTTTTTTCGTACTACATGTCACTATCCAATATATGGCACTATGGCGCCTTGTGGACAGGAATATAGTAAACAGGTCAACAAAAAAAGCGCATTTTTTCGCTGGGACATTGTTTTATTTGCAATAAAAGTACATCACAGTTATCAAAATAATAAAGCAAAAAATTAAATAATATTTTCCAAAAAAAAATACTAAATTGTTACTGTAAATTTCACGTAATTTAAATTTGGTCATATGACAGCATGCGGGGAGGGTCCAGCTAGGGTGTCTCCTTCCGTAATCGGCGTGGGGTTCAGGGACCGTTTAAGGGCCATTTTTTAAAATGAATGTTATACAATGTATCCTCCATTTTGGGCATAAAAGCATCTTTCTAAATTGACTGTAAAATCATAATTGTTTTAAAATATTATATGGTGCAAAATAAAAATTCAGTGTTGCATGCTGGTAATGTAGAGACCATTAGTATGACGTTTTTAAAAATTAGAATACATTTTGTTAGTCTGATCCTCGTGAATTAGACGGATAGACATAAAAAAGAGGTTCGATCAAGAAAGATATCGAGCGTATCCATACCTAACACAAGTATATTACATTTATTTTGATTGCACAATTGTACCAGCACGTAGAAAACATTTCAAACCTACTTATAAATACAAGCATACATGCATAATCATTACGAATACAGTGTCCCTCAACAACAAGGCAAAGTTTACTTATAAATCTAATCAATGCGAATACAGTGTACATAAAAACAACCCGAGGCGAACTTGAAGAGATTAAGCTGACAACAAGGCCACAGCGTTGATCAAGCTCGTGTGATTGGAAATAAATGCACCAAGTTTTGGTTATTAAATAGAAAATGAGGCATCAAAAAAATTGTATTTGTATCACCAGCTCAGTGTAATTCTAAACATTTCAGCTTCATGCGTGTCATTATTTAACTTTACGGTGCTATTATTTTACCCCTGCTGATATCGAAAATGCTATAATAATAGTTCACTTTTTGGAAACACAACTGTACTGCCCATTTAATATTGTTATAGTTTTAAGTTTTAAATGTTTGCCATTTTAGTTTTGAATCATTTTTTGGTGAAATAAATATGTTTTTAGTTTATTGTTATGAAGGTAGATGTAACTATATAGTCTTTTAGCAAAGGCATGGGATTACTGCAATTTCCCCTTTTACAGTTTGAAGAAATTCACATGTTACTTTGTAAGTATCTTCTCGAGAAGATACGGAACCTTAATGGATGGATTTATTCAGACTGTGGTATATGTGTGAATGTCCTAATTTGTAATCAAGTTATGGTTAAACACTAACAAGTCTGGAACATTTATTAACCTTCTAAATGTTAATGGCAATATTAAACCCGTAAACAAATTAAATAACAAAAAATCATAATAGGAATTTTAATAAAATACTTTTTTTTGGTTTCTACTAACCACAAAATGCCTTAATACTTTTGAGTGACCACTAAAAGAGATGAGCATCCCATTTTTGAAAGTTTTACACAATTAGGAGATTTTGACCTCTTGACCTCCAGATGACCTAATAATCTCAAGTTCAACTATCCCCACCCTGGGAATATCGCACTTCAAACTTCAAGTCTGTATGACCAACCGTTCTTTAGTTTAGACATATTTCATCCAAATATTAATTCAAAGATGCCTTTTAGCATCTAGATAGCCTCAAAGGTCATCAAAATTGCCTCTGCGTAACTTTAAAACATCATATTTGGATACTTTGAGCAGTTTTGGAACTTTTACCTCTAAATGACATTTTGACCTCAATTTCAACAGTGACCTGTCCCAGGGATGTCATACGTTAAGTGGCATCTCTCTACCCTTGGCCATCTGCGAGATACAGCTCGCTGAAAATTGGAAAAAAGAGACAAAGACACAGGAAAGAAAGAACATAAGAAAACGTACACTTCCAAAAAAGCAGCAATCCTACATATCATACACGTTTGGTGATTTCAGTGATATTCAGAAAGTCGGTGAAAAGCATCGTTCTTATTCTTTCGTTCCTTTTTACTAGGTTTACTTCAAATAAAATTCCACACAATGCAAATATATGTTAGGAAGCAAATACGTCGGTACTGAGTAGCGTATAGTAGAGCAGTGATACTACTTTTAACTTCTTTTAATGTTTTTGCTGTAAATAATATAATCTAAGAACATCCCATAATTTAGCAGAGCCCATTATGGCGGCCATCTCGGATTTGTCCAGATACAAAATTTGGTTTTAAAAATTTCAAACAAAATTAAAAGATTTCCTGCTTGTAATTCACTTAAACAAATTAAATAATCAAAAATACTACTAGCATGATTCAGAATATAATCATTATCAGTGAAATATAGCCGTTATTAAACTACGTTATTAAACTTGTTAATGCTAGCTAAACAATGCAAGTCAACTACTCTTGAGAAATTTTAATAATGTCAAGGATATATAAAACTCTAAGAGTTTTTATATATCCTATAGTTTCAAATTTGGAAACTGCCTTTTGAAACACCAAACTTTTATGAAATGTAAAACTTGCAGTAAAGATGAGAAATGGCATCTAAGCCGAGAACGTCATTAATAAATAATGCTTTGAAGTTCCCTATTTCATTTGAGCGAATCGTGTTATTATGTTGTCTAACTCCTGTTTGAAATCATAATGTATATGTATGTGGGCAAGAGAGGCTAATCTTTCCATACCCATGGTGGCTCTTGTGTAGTTATGTAATCTACTGCCACTTAACTATACGCCCGATTATGTGATTAGGGCGTGAAAAATGTTCCTGTTCTTTCAAAAGGGGGTGCGTTCGCACCCAGCGCACAACCCATCTGACGGGCCTGCACAGACATTCACATACATACATACAGGTTCTAACTGTGTATATATATATATATTGACGTAATGCTGAAACCCCCTCAAAATCTGAGTCGGTCGGTCTTTTTTTATTTTTAAATATTTAATTTGCGAAGCTCTTAAAAACCGAGTCGGTCGATCGGGATTTTTTTAGTGTTATAAGAAAAGAAATATCTTTTGAATTAGACAACACCGCGAGAATTTGTGCGAGTTGGGATTTCGTGTTTTCTGAAAAAACTAAAATATCGACATTTAAAGCGGTCGGGCCCGTTGTGGAAGTTTAAAAAAAATAAAAGTGAAAACGCCAAAATTTTAAACGATCGCTCTCGTTAAACATCTTTTTTGGTCTCTCAAAAAGTTAAAGAGGTTGTCTGTATATCTGGTAGTGTTATGTCAACTAGAAACTGCAATGTCATGTTTTGTATATTTATTTAGCAATACCATCAAAATATTATTTTACCCTTATTATAAATTACTGATGAATGTTTTAGTATTAATGTATTCTTATGTACATACAAATACAAAAGTGTATCTATGTGACGTGAAATAACTTTAATGTTTCAGCTACATCTTGCTGCAGCATTTGGAGATGAGGAGAAAGTTAGACGATTACTGGACGATGGATGGGACGTCAATGATAAAAACGAGGTGACAATTCAATGTCTTACTAACTGAGAATAGTCTATCTGCAAAAACTACAACATACCTTGAAACAGTGGAACACTCAGCACCAAAGATTGTATTACTTATTCCTATATTATGTCTTTTACCTGTTCAGATTAATTATGTAAACTAAAGGAACATCATACGTTATAATTTGGTGTTTAAGGTTCTGAGACATTTTACAATATTATGTCTTCTACCAGGTCACATTAATTGAGCAAACTAACTGGACAATGTATATCACTTAGTCTTCTGCTGTCATTCACAGAACTTGTGTATATATAAATATAAATATATAACTGTGTACATATAAATGTTTATTAATAAATTATTTAAATCTGATTCATCGTTATGGGGGAAAATATCGCTTACCTAAGAATAACGAAGTTATAAAATAAAATAATTGAATGTTCATCTTTTTGTTTAAATTTTAATTTGTTAATAATGTTCCTTATCTATATTTCTCGTATTTAGGCTCATTATGCTGATTATTAAATTAACTACTCATATACATGTATAGAATGGCCGGACTCCTCTTTCGTTCGTTGCAATGACCAATCATATTAAAGTAGCTGAGATCCTGGTCAGTCATGACGCTGACGTCAACAGAGGATACTACCCACCATTACAAGCCGCTGTGAGGCACGGTCAAGTGGAAATGGTCAGATGGCTGCTAGAACATGGAGCGGATCCAAATAAAAGGAGTGTAAGTTAGCAATTACTACTATCAGTTGATTTATTCAATGCATTATTCTAAAACATAATTATACGTGTATGACGTCATAAGTCTCAATATTTATACTTACTGGAAATCAACCAGATAAGGAGATATAAGCCAACAATTTATTTATAATATATTAAGTATGATTAAATAAATAATAAAATGAAAAATAAATTTAATGGTATATATTAGACTGTAATGAAATACTGAAATACTGTTATAATGACTAATTAGCTTAAACTCCTTACGAGAACTACAAAATGTAAGCTAGTAAATTGTCATCTGATTATAGAAACTTTTAAATACATTGTGTAGTTCATGTTTCCTACATTAGATCAATTATGGCGGCACCGCACTACACACAGCTGCTGTGGATAGTAACACGGAGATTGTAAAACTCTTACTGGCTTATGGTGCAGATCCTGACATCAAGAACGAGGTATGCGGAAGGCCCTGGGGGTTACTCGAGGTATTTTTGGTGGGGGTGTGCAAAATTGATTGCTACTCAAATATTTTTAAATTTTGGATTGCTACCCTTATATTTCACAAAATTTGGATTGCTACCCCAAAATTTCAAAAAATTTGGATTGGGTTCCACGGTACATCCCCGTAGTCAAAAAAAACTTGAGTACCCCCCTGGGCGGAAGGTGACTGAAATATAAAAGTCGGCATAAAGATACGAGATTGAACCTTCAGGAATTAAACATGCCTGCAGGCTATTAAAACCATAAATTATTTTTTACAGATTTATCAGAAGTTTCTGAATTTTAACTTCATAGAAGGCTGAATAAAGATGTTAAGATTAATCATAATAACCTGTTGACACTTTTAAAACTAAGTAAAGTTAGAAACAACTGAAACATACTGTAACAAAGATTTAACATAATTTTTTGAAGGAAATTGTTAACTATAGTATATCCTACTCCCTCGTGTCACTCTGAAATTCCTATGTTTTTTTACATTTTAGTGGGAAAACGGGTAAAATATTTTTTATCAGCGTGAGTGACAAAATACCTTACAAGATTTCAAATAATAATAATAATAATTTTCGAATGCGCCGTCGCATTTTATAAGGAAAGTTCTTGTTTCGCAAATTACCGTTATAATATAACATAGCAACATTTTACCCTAGGGACTTTCAAATATAGTGCGCATAGCAAAGATACAGATATTAATTAATTGCACA
>JAOXYB010064079.1:0-10398 GCA_028565635.1 Phoronis ovalis
GTACCGAAATCTTCTCAAAGATCATCTAAAATACTTCGTTGTAACTCAATACAATCATTTTAGAACAGTTTGAATTTATTTTTTTTCAAAATTTGACCTTTGACCTTCAAATGACCTTTTGACTTCAAGGTCAACAATGGCCTCCCCCAGGGATGTCATACATCAATTATCAAGTTCCTAGCTGTAACCGTCTTCGAGATATAGCTTGCTGAAAATTGGAAGAAAAAGAAAAAGAAAAAAGAAGAAAAAGAAGAAAGAAATCATACAAAACCAATAGGCTTGCTCCCTTATAGGAGCAACCCTAATTATGATAGCGCACTGCTACAATTAGAATTTTTTTGTTACAATGAGTACCACAGATGATAATATAAATGTGTAGAACATTTTTGAAATAATATGTACTTTTGCGGCGTACTTGAGATTTGTAGCGGTTCTTTAATTTTATGATCAGGATTATTACTAAAGGTGCTAGCCAGCACATAAACCGATTGTTTTTTAGTGTAATTAACCATTGTCTGGCAGCTGCTTTAAATAAATAACTAAATCTTCTTGAATCGATTGTTACCGATTTTCTCTTGCAAAAAACATCTAAATATTGTGTACACGGATAATTTATGTGGTACTTGGCCGCGTTCATATGGCGTCAAGGTAAGCTAATGCGCGAAAAATTACAAAAATTACAAATTAAGTACCACAGCACTACTATTACAGCTACTATTACTAATATACCTGTAACTTTTATGTTCACAGTTTCTACTTGCCTTGCTGTCAGTTTTCGTATGTGAAACCCCTGGGGGCCACTCAAATAACATGTGGGTAATCATGCTCGTTAATGGTCTCAAAAAGCCTCTAAGCAAGTGGATAAGTAGGTTCGAAAAAACCCCGAGCTCAGGATCCATGCCGAAATTGGTTCCCTATTTAAGACCAACATTTTTTCGACAAGCAAAAAAAAACCAAGACTCTAACCGAAACTTATGCCGAAGTTGGTACCCTATCCAAGACTAACATTTTTCAAAAAGGAAAGAAAAAAACAAAAAGCGAAAATTAGACCTGCAGTAAGATTCGTCGTAAGAGACACACTCTAAGCAAGATTAGAGTTAAAAATCATACCCTTTTGGTCAACATTGCTGATTTCCCTACCCTAAAGCCGTAATGCATGTTACGTACCTAGTTGATCATCAAATAAACGTGTTTTTATTAACGAACATGATTAGTCACATTTTAGCTGAGTTGCCCCCTGGAGTGAAACCCATGTTACATATCATGGACCCAGTTTCAACCTACCAACGGGTGTTATATGTAACATTGTTTTAGGATGCCGTCATTTGCTTTAAACTGCGAAAAATGTCAGATTTTCAAAAAACTTCATACACTTAAGGTATTAACTCAAATAGATTACGCGTATGAAAGGTTTCCTCACATAGGACCTCGGCAGGGACAGCTATTCAGCTTTTATTTACTAGTATTTAATGAACAATATTCAGTTGGCCGTATTTATTTCCTCGTCTTGAAGAACAATGTTTTGGACTGTGTGGTAATATTGTTCATTTGTTAACGCGCGTATCCAATTTTCGCACATCAATTGACAAAAATAATTCCTTTCACAGATTATCTGGAATAAGTTAAACCGTTTTCAGAACTTCGTTATATTTTGTTCTGTAAGTTAGATGTCCAGGGTTAGGTGACACAACTTTACCGCCCTGAATAATTAACCGTGTAAAGTTTGCCCTTCTGAATCATTACCGCAGCTCTGTTATCGTTAAATGTTTTTTCAAAACACAAATCGTTTCGCAGGTGGCAAACACATGAGATTATTATCTAAATTGTTACAGTATCAGTTTTATTAACACTCAAAGATGTACAAATGTAAAACAAGTAGGCGAAAAAGGTGGTCCTAATTTTTTCAAAAATCTGCACCATATTTTGGTTTCAGATATATTTGTACCAGTTGAGCATATGTTCACCATGAAGACATAATTATAGATTCAAAAAATTCTTTATTCAACTTAAAATTGATGACGCTTGTTGTAGATGCGAAACATTCAGTCTTTTAAAAGGTAGAACTACCCTTTATCCGGCTTTATGTTTTGATGGTAGCCAAGCATGTATTCATTTACTACGTAATTAATAAAAATAGCTTTCCAAGAGAATAAATAAAAATAATTTACTTGAGAGCAAATTCTGTATAAAGTACGCACTTCAAATATCAAAACGCTACTCTAAATGTCATAATTTTCAATGCTACAAAATGTTTTCAGCTTGTAGGTTTGAACGAAAATTACCTATTATTGAAACGCCACCTGCTGGAACAATTTCATGACGAACAAAACGAAAATTATTCAGTTTTAATACGGATTATGCAAATTAATGTATTCTCAATAAATTGCTAATCTTTCATGTTTGCACAGCATTACTGATGTGCAAACTTGCATCTTAGTTATCAAATTGGAATGTAAAACTTACTAATTTTAAATATCTAAGTTTGGAATCAGCTCAAGATAATAAGAAGATTAACATAGGAATTATAAGTTTTAAATAATAAGATAATACTCTAAATGACTGAGAAAAAAAAACAACGACAGGAATGGTGCCGAAACGGTTGTTTGTAACTTCTGGGAATTAAGAGTTGGGCTTGGTTATTGCTTGCGTGTAAACATTAAAATTTGTCTGAAATATTGATCTCAACATGTTTGTGAGATTTTAATTATTTCAAATATCAACGTGACGTTATAGAGAAATGGCGTTTCCAGGAATGAACAATTTCTTGCGTTGCTCTACATTCCCATGCGGAAATGTTTCTTTTTTCATTTATTTTTATAGTATTTCTCGTTAATTACTATTATTGCACGTTTTGTATGGATTGCTATATAATTTTAAAACTACTGATGTCGGTCAAATAGTGCATAAACCAAATGTTTTCAGTGATGAGTTGTAAAACAGGCATGAGAAACAAGGACAACTATACAAAATTTATGCACACGACTCCGTCCATATGCCGACGAATGATGATCGAAACTATGATAGGTACAACAACGGCAGATGTGGAATAGTGCAATTAATGCAATGAGTACCGACTTGACGATTAACAACTTATTATATTAGCCTAAATGTGTTATTTTTTCAATGTTTATTCAACGTCGTTTCCAAATTGATGTACTTCTTTGAAGTTAGCCTAATTATTTGAACCTAATTATTGCTAGCATTGTTTTGGCTCCATCTCGTCCTATTTCTGTGTAGCTGCATACCTGTGTTGTCAAAAAATGTATCGTGCTCCACCCTTCTTACGCACGGTGTTCCTATCTATCTGTGTCAACTTTATAAAGTGCTTCTACAATAAGGCATGATATGAATGTACAACATAGAGAGAAATGCACTACCCAAGAACATTGGAAAATTAAAACCTTTTTCATGAAGTTTCCACCTGCTTGAAATTCTGGCCGGGTAGGAATTCTAGCTATCTAATTTTCTTTGTGATATTCCCGCAACGTTTAATTCTACATTTATTAATTTTAAAAATGAAAATTACAATGGTTATGACAGCAAATACTATTAATCCCCGTGAATGACTCACTATCTTATTTCCCAAAATAAACATTTTTTCGCTTTTATGCTTGCCAGTTGCTATGCCAATATATCACTTTTTGCAGTTGCATTAAGTAATTTTATGCACCTAATTACGAGATCTTAACTTTGCATAATATTCACATGTACTTGTATATAAAAACATAATACTATAAGCGGCACAGGTGCTCAAGGCCACTATAAATCTTATTAAGATTTATACCTTTGTTCCTGGCAGGAAATTGCAGGGCAATTCAAAATTAAAAAGACAATTCTGAATACCAACACAGCATATATTACATTGTGCATCAAGTGAGGAAAAAAGATATTAAAAATATAGGATGCCTCATGAGTGACCATGTGGCTGAGTATAGTTGTACGGTTACAGTATACCGGTATGCTGAGTATAGTTGTATGGTTACAGTATACCGGTATGCTACAGTTTTCTAAAGATTTGCACCCGTATTTCCATCCGTACCAGAATTAACAGCACGCGCGGTTGATGTGATTCAGCAGAGCGTATTCGCCCGATCAAGAATAAGTCTGGTGCGTATGTTCCCTGTACTGGTATATAGCATACCTCAGTTTCATATAATTGGCACTTAAATTCTGTACTTTCGCATCGACTATCGTTGATCTCGCATCTAAATTTTCAGTTTGTGTAAGATTTCGCAATTGTAGTTGTGCAACATTGCGAAATTGGGAACGACACAATCTGAGTAAACTCAAAGTACAGAAAGGTCAGAAACTTGGTTCGAGTTATATGTCAAACGTCCCCCAGGGGGGGTCACTCAAATATAAAAGTGGGTATATACGTATGCTTGTTACCAAAAATCGCACGAAAAGGGTACGTTTTATAGAAGTATAAGACCCGGGGATTAAGCTCCTAACATAGAGTATGAAATCGGTAGTATTTAGCAGAACGGGTTACTTTTTGACCTAGGCCTTGCTAAGGGCAATTTTTTTGGGGTTGAATCATGTTTAGATAGCTGTATACTTAGGGGATGGGTTGTTCCAGTGGTGGTTTTGGAAGTGTGGTTCAGGGCGGGAGAATAGTCCCCTTTTTATTGCTTGTCGAGATTTTTTTGTCTTTGATAAGGTACAATTTCTGAGGGTGGTCTTGTTTAGAGGTGCACTTTATACCTACCTGCGTGGGCACCCCCGGGAGCTTGACCAGTATTGCACTAAAAGGGATCCCGACCTCTGGCGACAGAAAGCAAGAATGCGTTTGCTGCTGTTGTTAAACGGTCGGAAATGCGAGAGAGATGTGATTAAGAACCAAAGGTAAAAAACAGGTGCGCACGGTGCCATATATATATATATACATGGAGGCCTGGTAATTTTTTTAGGCAAACAGGTGTAACAAATGATGATATCTTCTTGAAATAACTCTTGTAGGTAGAGGCACAATTGAGAAGTTTATCACATCTACATCAGTAGACAAAATAATAATAAGATAACCTCATATCTTAATTCTTCTTTGCTTCTTTTACTTAGGAATAGTATCAGAAGGTTATCAAGACTTGTTTATCGTAAAATACTGATTAAGTCTGATGGTTTTTGAAACTTCACTTGACCGGTTTTTCTTAATTTGTTTTACGTGCATATATCCTGATTTAATTTAAATATGTCATTGTTATTAAAGTAACTCATAAAAAAATTTGAACATCCCACCCATTGAGTCATGAATTCACAACAGTATTTCTAGTATCCTAGCAACAATACACCGTCTACCTATTTTTCTCTGACATTTAAACGTTAAGCACGTGCCCAGCTACTCAGTATGGAACCAAACATCCCATCCCGCACAATCTATGGTAAGTACTGGTCCGGTTGGGACGGATATACCTAATTACTAGTAAAATTTAAATCCATATTTAATATCGATCTAGTGGAATTGTCATTCATAACACATGATGATTTACGCAGCAAACTTGTTTATAAATTTAATTTGCATTTGCGAAAATTCAACTTTTAGATTTAACATAGATAGACCTGATTATAAATTCTGTTAAACGTAACACATTATTTAAATTTTTTTTTTTTTAAATAAACGGTACATAATTCTGTAAAATGTATATATAGTTTCTATGGCACGTGGGTTGAGGTCAAGTAACTAAAATATCTATGTAACAGTAATGCCTTTAAAAATCATTTTAATCTCCAATTTCCTAGGATCTATTGTTATGTTCTAACTATAAATTAAGTTTTAAGTAATTTTCCCGAGAAACTGAACTCAACTGTAACATAATTTTATTACAGTATGTACCATTTGTTTTGTTCTTGTATGGTATTTATATCTATGGCAGTCTTTGATCTCAGTACTTCAGTTTCTGTTTTAATATTTTGTTTGTTTCTTCCGCTGTAATTGTCCTCATTAGAATTATTTGAGATTAATTAATTGCCTATAAAATTTTTATTGTTATTTAATGTTTCTTTATTGTATTTTTTGAACAGGATCCATGACTTAATATAACAATCCGATCAGTTTACGGGTTTTCATGATTGTAAGGGCGGCTGTTGTTTTTCACTAACCAGTTTGCCTGGTGTGCTCAATGAAATGTCAAGTTCAAAAAAAAGTTTGAAAATATGCAAAAGCTGATCAAAAGAGCTCTCATGCAGTCCATGCAAGGGCTAATTTCAATTGAAAAATTACAAAGGGGTTTCAAGAAGGTTCTGTATGAAAAGATCTTTACTTCAGTTGAAACGTTTTGTTACTAAAAAACAGGTTTAGGAATTGCAAGCTAGCAAAGGCATGACGCTTGGTGCAACTCAATGGCAATAGTTACAGTGGGTTTTATTTATGCATGTGTTTACAGGAAGAATTGCACAACCGAAAACTATTCACTTCTTGTAGGCCTTATAACTACGATATGCATTCATTTCCTCGTATATGAGTACAGAGAAATTTATTGTCACTGCCTTTCTGTTTTGAGTAAAACAAATGAAGGAATGCATTAGACTTATTGCGTGCTTACTGTTATAATTTACTGCACAAATTCTATATCAGCTGTATCTGTTTGCAATTCCTGCGTTTGTTATGTATTGGACCTTTTAAGGAATGACATGTCCTTCACGGTGTCGGTCTGTCAGAACACCCGGCTGAACCCGCACTAAAAAGCTAGATGGGGAATTCTAAGCTAGAAAAAGCAAGATTCATCAAAAATGCATTTGCAGTCAGACATATTACTACACCCAAAATGTAAATATTATCAACATGTACGTGGATGAATTGTTTTTTTGATACATACTATGTTTTCTTTAACTATGCTTTTTTGTTAGAATTAATTACCAAAGTAGTGTATTTTAGAAGATGTGTAAATGTTTACCAATTCATGCATTATGCCCTGCATTAAAACGTGAAATTATGCACATGGCTAAGAAACTTTCGTTCGATAGATTGAAAACTCGTCAGCGGTATTCTCGGACTTCAAAACTGACAGAACTACATGCAAGTTGTACATGTAATTGTGAATTAAATGATTGCTTATACAAACGTCCGTTTAAAGTATTTAAATTTTAAAATTAAACTATTAAAATATCACTTTAGCACTTAAATAATATAATGGAGAAAACAGAAGGAATTTACCACTTCAAGTATTTGCCTCGAGGGAGTTTTCGCAATCATGTTGAGTTTATTTGCGTTAGACATTTTAGTAGATTAAAAACATTTTGAAAATGTTTTAACGTTTAACACTCCAGGTTATGAAAAGTAGTTGACAATCATTTAATAAGTACATGCATATAATATGACAGCTATGTAAACTTTAATTGTATGAATGAGGTCATACAATTATGTTATGAAAGAGCTTTTTTATATCATTATGCATGTCAGTTTTTTATGACAATGCTAAAATTTGCAACATGTCAAGAGAATATTATTTTCTATACAATATCTCAAAAACATACGAAAGCACAGACGATTATAGCTGGCAATGACAACCTACGTAGGTATTAATTGTTATTTGAAATATAAATTTAACCAAAAACTGATCATTCTTAGAGTAATGAAAGCTTTCAGTCGAGTCACGAGACGTTTATTATCACTCCATCTAACTATGATGGGAAGTCTTGTGACAAAACTGAGAGCTAAAAGTTTGATTCAGTTTTGAATAAAATTACATTTGAAATGCATTTCACTGACTCTGTATATTACATAAACACATTCTTGCTGAAAATTATTATTTGCTTTAAGCTTCAAACAAATATATGTGAGACAATTATTAATGCACTTTCTTTGAATACTTAGTTTATGTAATAGTTACCCGGTATGAGTTATCTTGAATATGGTCTACGTTACTCTTAACGTTGAGTTCGCTTTACTGATAATTTGCCAGAAGTCTAATTGGGAACACAGATCACAGGTGCGCTATAGCTCACAAGTAGGGGAACAGAATGCTATAGTATAGGATGGGGTTTGATGATATACTTAGCTACTGCCTATCTCTTCTTGTGGCCTTGATTACAAAAACAAATTCTAGCAAATTAACATGGTTAAGCCTGATTAAAGCCTATTAAACCCGGGTCCCTACTCTCTTTTCCTTCTACTGTTCTTAAAGTTAAAAAATCTATGCTATCAACCGTATACCTTGGTTAAAAGAACAAGTTTGAATATTATATACAGAAGGCATAAAGTAAGGCTTAGACTGGTATTTAACACAATGACAATAGCGGTATAAAGCAGTAGCTGATTTATCATTATGGTCATTAATACCTGGTAATTAATTTTTGTGCATCAATTACTTATTAAAGGTGTCTGCCTTCGTCATCAGTTGACTCAACAGCACTCATAAAATTGTTAGTTATACACATAGGGAAAATAAAAAGATACTTAAAATTGTGGGAGATGCATTAATGTCGCGAGTAGCTGTTCAATTAATTAACCCTGTTTTGTGTAGTTTTACATGTAAATATGTCATTTACCATGAGGAGCCTCGTTGTGCGCTGCCATCTGATGGATACTTGTTGCTATTCTCTTGAGCCTCGTGTTTCACATTTCTCGCTAGTTGTGTTTATCATGATCGTGGTCTGTCAATTATTACAAAATATTTTTTTGTTACTGGTACCAATTTGAAGTCTTAACCTCCGGAGTTATTCGTAACCATTAGATGGGCATTGTCATACCGGAATACTAACAGAGAGTCGCAAAAATTAGTAAAACGCCCAAAAGGCGCTCAGTTATCAAATGTGGGATATTACGGTAAGATTAACGGAATACATAGAATTGTGTTTATAATAAACCTGGTGTTAATTTGTGCTTCTATTCTGTATTTACATAACCCATTGTTGTACTTGTGGTATATCGCTTTTTTTATTGTTCTCGTTCATGGGAATATGTGCATTTTTGAGTACTTTAGATTTTATTAAACTCATTGGTCTATTTTACATTTTTTTTATATAAATGAATGAAAATTCTTTCGAGATCCTGTTTTATTGAATTTATTATATACCAAAGTGTTTCATTCATGTGGTTTTAAGTTGTGTGAAAATTTCTTTTCCCTGCTGAGTTTAAACTATACAAGTCATTGGCGAGAAGTTTATCGAGTATATTTTTGGAAATTATTTCGGAAATGAGGGGAGGGACACAATTTATAAAATAAAATTAGATTTTAAAATGAAAATAGAAAGATAGCGTTTCTCTAGTACACAAAATTTAGAAAATTGGTAAATATTTGAAATGATTGTTCCAGTCAGTTATGTCTGTATTTAACAAATCAATACACAGACACGTACTATGAACTAAACGCTTAGGTAAAATCAGTTCTTGCCGTGTAATAGAATATTTTTTATTAAAGTTACTGATTGCTTTGCTAGCAGTACAGGTAACATAGCGGAAACACTTTAAAATATCTCCTGAAGTGAGCTGTAGAAAATACCTATGAAGTAGACCAGAAAACACCCATGAATTTCATGCATCATTGCAAAGCATCTTCATGGGGGGTTTCTTAGACTTATTAAAACCCACCAGGTATTCTGATTAGTATACATTGTTTCTTTCTTCGAAGTACTTTGATCTAATTTAATATTCTAATTTTATCTTTTTATTGTTTTATATTAGTTTTCTCAAATACTCAACATTGATAGCGGAATTATTGTTTGGCAACCCACGTCATAAATTATTTAGGAAGCAGAGGAGTGTTACTCACGTAGTATTTACTATTGGAATTTATTTCAGAGCTTTATTCTACTTGCTGGACTTTATGAATTAGTAATAGTATTCTTGAGCTACGTGCAAAATTAAGTAAAGGTATATTGTACAGTCTAGACGTTTCCCGGACGTTTTCGTCACATCTGTCAAGTTTGACTAAGAATTTCCTGCTTTGAGATAATCCTTACTTATTATAATAATTATTTAAACTTATGAAATAGATGATGTAACATATGAAACAATTTCGAACGTTATTAATACTCTTAAGATACCTCAGTCTAAAAAAACATTTGGTGCGTGGATTTTTAAGAATTTCGTACGGAAGTTTGTTTGTATTATTTAACGATTATCCCTTGATATTTCATTCTCACATTTCAGATTTCGACATTGAGCTATAGCGAATTGAAAGCAACAGAATAACAATTTAACAAGACAATACTATAAGGATTAAAATCTAGAGGATATCTCTGGATACAACATTGACTGTTACGTAACAGATGTTCAGCATGGATATACCTTCAGAATATTTACGGCAGGCTAAAATATGGTGCTCAATATTTCTTCTACTTATCGGAGCAGCCAACTGTGAAATTTGGCAAAGACCGGGATGTCATTTAGTTGGTAAAGTTCTAATTTTTGTTAGTTATAATTTTGTGTCTTTAAATTTTATATGCATTCAGTTTTCACTT
>JAOXYB010064090.1:0-10398 GCA_028565635.1 Phoronis ovalis
GGTTTGTATCAGTCAGTTTGCGTAAAAATGGATTGCTACTCAAATATTTTAAAATTTTGGATTGCTACCCTAATATTCACATAATTTGGATTGCTACTATTATATTTCAAAAAATTTGGATAATTGGGTTTTCTCAGTACCGCACGCTAAAATTTTGGATAGGGTTCCGCGGCACATCCCCATAGTCAAAAAACCTTGAGTACCCCCCGGGCACACACCCCCATCCCAAAATATACTCACTAAAATATCCTTCCTTTGCGGAATCCCACAGCCCATGGTCACCGGTCTATATAGTCTTATAGATTACACAGGAGGCCGTATAGATAGTATAAATTTATTTATTTAAAAATATAACGACACATGCTTGTCAGGTGACCGTGCCACATCCCCTTGAACAAGACGTACTATTTAGAGTATTTACTCCCGGGTATTTACTATTAAATGTTGCTTTCTTCCACCATTTTCCATAAATAAAAAATTTAGATACATGTGATCCACTGGCACTGTATAAAATTATAGATCAACTGGTTTCTATACCAAAAAATAAGTATGCTAACAAAAATCTTAGGACTTTGAAGTAATTTAGCACTGGTAGTGGTTTATACTCTACTACTCAGTACTAGTACTAGTAGGGAGTAGTAGTAATATAAAACTACTTTAACTTAGTACTAGTAGTAGTAGTAGTAGTAGTACTACTAGTACTAGTAGTAGTACTAGGCTCACCTGCAAGGTTTTTGGCAAACTTCTACTCCAACTGGAATTTTTTCACAATCATTACTCATAAAGGTATCTTCTGGCAATGCGTTCTCTAAATCAGTAACCTGTTCCATAACAATATATTTTATATTTCAGGAAGTTTGATTTAAAAAGGTAGAGTTGTTCAAGATTTTCAAGCTGCCCGCCATAAAAACATCTATCGCGAGATGTCACGAGAATAGGTCAGAGGTTATAAAGAATGGCCGCGAAAAGAAAATCAGATGTTCTCGTTCCCAGCTCCCAGCAAAACGGCGATCCGCGACCGTTCAAACGGCAACACGTTGGGTCCGAAGATTATTTACAATGGGATTCTTCGGATGTATGTGAATTTTTACAAGAAAACGGGGTAGAAGCGGAGATTATCAGCTATTTTATTGGTAAATAATTTTGAATTTCTGCTGCTACTGTCAGAATTTTTAGCGCCAAATGTTTTTAAATGCAAAACATCGTTTCTGAAATATTGTGATTATAGGTATATCTAAGGTCCACATATACTAAACAAATCCAAATTAATGCTTAAGTGTAGAGTATTAAATAAATTGTGATACATAGTTAGAATCCGTCTAGATACTCAGTAGACTGCCATGGTACGACCCATGGTACCGGTAGGCCTGCAAGCCGGCTAGTATAGTATACGGGTGGAAAATTTTGAATTTGGATTGTGTACCTTTTTTAGTCTTTTATTTTGGACAGCTACATTTTCAAAAAATTGCTTTTCTGCTTGCAGCAAAAGATTCGGATCCTGCTAGTTTATTATCTCAATCTAAATAAAAGTACATTTTTTTCTATACATGCACTCATGCAATCTGTAAAGTACACTTGCACGGTCAGCTTGTATCCGGTTGTATGATTCGTTAATTGTATTTTTTAAATGTACCCAACAACTCACATATAAAAACAATGAAATATGCACAACAGATATGTTTACTTTATAGATATATCCTATAGATATTATGAAAATATATATACTCTTGAGTAACCGACCTTCATTATCTGCACCGTTTCTGATATATGTGCTTCACCAAGCAAGGAGCATATGTATCAGAAACGGGTGGGAATACTGATTGTCGGTTAACTTAGAGAGCTATGATATAATTCTCAATGTTTTTAACATACTCCAATTTGCCAGCCAATTTGTATGTTTTTGAGTCAATTGTTTTGCTTTTGACTTTTAATTTTGGAGGTGAGGTATAGTCCTGTAAATTAAAATCAATAATGTTAATGTAACATGCAAGAAGACAAAATTTGACTTTCTTGTGATATTAAACATTGTCATAACAGCTGGGCTATTATATCAGTTTTATGGGCATTTAAAAATGCTTTAAACTAGTGAATTAATATTGGCTTAAATTTAAAGATTTATTAAATATTATACAGTATGTTAAGGCCACTCTGTAAATTGTTTATTCATTTAATTCTCGTCTCATTGATTTAATATATAGTTTATATGTGTGTGTAGTCTCTAATTTAATGATTATTAAGTGATTTTTATTTTTAGGAGAAGGCATTGATGGATATGTTTTACCTGAGCTAAATGAGGAACGATTAGAGAGAATGGGTCTAGAGTGAGTTTTCATTGATCACAGCTTGTTTACAGTTTTGAAATATACACAAACCTCTTCTAAAATATGATACAAGCACTAGATCTGATATGTTATCTTGGGAAAGCACTCTAATAGTGGTCTGTAACTCATTATTTGCTATGTTGGTAAATGACCCTGATAATGGCACATGTTGTCCTGAAATTAACTGTTTATTCAAAGCTGCTGTCAGTGTGCTTCAAGTTTGATTCACACATGTTTCCTATTCAGACAGGAAAGGAATTATGATAAATTAATAGTAATTGAAATCTTGTTGGAAACAGTCATGTGACTAGCCAAAATTTATCCATAAAACTCATATACCCCTTATTTAGGCCTCTAGTTAAATTGTACTGAAACCATGGTAACATATATGCCTGCATAAAAGAGAACCAATCACCAGGTACAGTAAAAAAACAGAAGGTTTTAGAAAATGTTGCTAAATGAGTGTTACATTTCTTGTCTTTCTTTATGGAAATCATTGCACTTTTATTTTTTCCAATTTTTTTTTGTGGTAGTCAATACTTTTGGGGACTTAGGCAATAGATCGTAAATTAATTATTTAATTACATTGTAGCACAATGGGTAAACGATTGAAAGTGCTAAAGATTATTCAGCAGCTTTGTGGAGAACCAAGCATACGTACTACTACACATAATCCAGCCATTGTGGAAAATATGAAGGTAAATAGTGAATGGTGACAGCATTAAATTTATGTTATGCTAGCTCATACAAAAAAAGTCTGCAATTTGTTCAGGGCATTTGAATTTAAGGTCATGAAACATATATACTTTGTTTGACATTTGCATTTGGGGTTTACACAAAGGTATCATTATTACTTGAGTATGCATACAGTGTTTTGTGACATTTCCTGTCTGGATGATTCTAGCAAAGTCTATACATTGTTCACAAAAAATAACTTTTTTGTAAATATTTCTGATTTATAGCACCTAGTATGATGTTTAAAGCATTTGCAAGTATTGTGACAGTTGCGAGTGGTAAAAATGTGAAAACCTAGACTTCGGTGGAAATGGCTACTTGTAAAATTAATAAGAAATCAGTTCAAAGACTGTCATCAAAAACGACTACCTCAAGTTAAAAGACAAAGAAAGTGATGTGCTGTGTACACAGTAGTTCATAATATTTAATTAATCACATTAAAAATTGTTTCTCTTGTAGATTTTTAATGATTCCATTCATGGCCATATTGAATTACATCCACTGTGTGTGAAATTAATAGATACACCACAATTCCAGCGCTTAAGGCATATTAAGCAGCTAGGCGGGTGTTACTACGTCTTCCCTGGAGCTTCCAACAACAGATTTGAACATAGTTTAGGGTAAGAACATGTTTTTTCACTGGTGGAGTTTGAATAATAAACTTACATTCTTAAAAATTGTAACCTGTTATCAACCTCACTCTATCAGAATTAAAGAATTACTAATTCATTTTTTTTATCCTTACAGAGTTTGCTACTTAGCTGGTAAACTTGTAAGAGCTCTTCAAAATCGACAACCAGAACTGCACATTACAAACATAGATTGTCTGTGTGTTCAAATAGCTGGACTGTGCCATGATTTAGGACATGGACCATTCTCTCATATGTTTGACGGCAAATTTATTCCCATGGTGAGAAAGGATATTAAATGGAAGGTTAGTACAAGTATGGCTATAATTTATCGGAATTTGTGTCTAAATTGTAGCAATTTGCAATATGCATGTGGAGATGCAATTGATATGAAATTTAAATAATAGATGTAGTAATCATGTTACATAATTATGTCTGTTAGTGGAACATATCTTGAAATCTTTAAGTTTCTATGGAAATAACAATACGTCAGAAATTACAAACCAAATTCAATTGGTTTTCCAGTTCTTTATTATCAATTTTTAAAAAAAAATTACTCCAAAGAAACTGCACAATTTTTAGTCTTATTATTATGAAAAACTAATCACAAAAAAAAAATGTTGCCAATTTTGTACAACTTTTGCAGCATGAAGAAGCATCTGTAAAAATGTTTGAGTATTTGTTGGAAGATAATGATCTGATATTGGAGTTTGAAAAGTATGGTCTTACAGAAACAGACAGAAAGTTTATTAAAGAACAAATAGCTGGGCCTCTTGAAAACGATAATCATGGCAAACAGATAAAGGTAACATTGTGTCATGTTTGTCAATTGGATTCCAAAAACACAGCTTTTGCCTATCTTTGGTTTTATTTGTGTTGGGTTAAGTGATAAATGTACATTTTACGTGCCTGTATGCATCTCGGGACTGAATTAAGAGTAAAGTGGCCTTTATTAATAACTTGTGCTCAAAAATTAAATTGTTTTGTAGCTATGTCAGTATGTTGGCAGAGGACCAGAAAAAAGTTTTCTGTATGAGGTAAGTAATTTATAGGCATTATATTTGGGCCAGCATTGCGGTTACATCGGTTGTGACCTTACGCTAACTGAGCTATTTCTCCTGCAATATAATCTATCATAATATATTGTAACACAACTGCAGAGATTTGCCGGGTGGGAGTTAAGTTGTACATGCCATGGTCCATGTAGGAGCTTAGACTACATATAAGAAAACAAGACTGCAGTATATTATTTTGGCTAATCACATTACTTTCACACAGCAGCATGCAATTTGCTGCTTTCCGTCTGCACCGATGCAATAACTTTATGGATTCCAACTTTTGGTTGGAAGCCATAATAATAGAGCTTTTAAAGAATCTTAAATACAAGCTATGAGTAAAGTGTGTTCAATACCATTAAAGCAAGATGTAAAAAAAACAAGATAGTAATCCATACTATATAGACATTTCTATAAAAAAAAAATCAAGTTATTTGGTTTTAGTTCATGCACAAATACACACACATCGCTTGTATCAAAGAGGCTTTTAAGATTCTCAAAAAGTCTCTATAATAGCAGTAAAATGTAGAAAGTTAGAGAATTGTTTCAACCATAAATTTAGTGAAAAACAGAATTATCCTGTAAGCACATAAACAAAATTTATCAGTCTGCTGAATCGACATTAAATGAACATTCATTTTGATAGAGAATTGTTTCTTGTGTTTGTGGTTCAGTTTGTAACTATGAAAAATAGACTCACTAGGTTGCAGTTTATTTTCCACAGATTGTTGCAAACAAACGCAATGGTATTGATGTTGATAAATGGGATTATTTTGCGAGAGATTGTCACCATCTTGGCATCAATAATGGCTTTGACCATAAAAGATTCATGAAGTTTGCACGAGTTATTAAAGTTCAGGGAGAGTTACAAATCTGCACAAGAGATAAGGTTAGTTTGTTTCAAGCAACATTGCTTAATATACAGTACATGCAACATTCTTTCCCACAAAATGTTAGGTGCATAATTCTTAGCCAAACAAACATAGAGAATTTTTGGTCCGTGATTTCTGCACTTAGTTTAAATTTTTTGGAAAACAATGTAACGCATAAGATAATGATATATTAGACCACTAACAAATACTAGATGGCGCATGGAAATGAACACAATCAATCCTACAATTCTTTGCATTTATGAATGAACCATACCAGTACATAGAGAGTTGTCAGATTGACTACATTTGTTTTGTAACATCACATTGTGTCAAAAGTCTTGTTATACTTGGTAATAGCCTACTTTGGTATAGATGGGGGGTAGGGCTGAATCAAATATTTGATCTATTGTAGAAGTTTAATGTAATTGCCTGCTTGGTACTCCTCTTGTGTAAACAAATCTTACAGCTAACAATGACATGGAATATTAAACAATAGATTCAGAGAGGGTTTGAATCTAGCTATATATTCTTATGCAGGAAGTCCAGAATTTGTATGATATGTTTGCAACGCGACAATCCTTACATCGACGCGCCTACCAACATCCTGTTAGCAAAGTTGTTGATCAGATGTGAGTACCAAGTTGTGCTTTCTTCAATTTTACTGTGTAATATGTGTTGTGTATTACTTTCAGTTAACAAATGTTTCTTATACACTTGAACACAGGTCTCACAGCAAGCATAGTATTGACTTGCTCTTTATATGGTTGTCATCTGTGTTCAAATATGTATAGAATTATTTGTCAGGGCTGTTCCATTAAAATTATCATGGAGGGGGACCTGAAAATGTTTAAGAAGTAATTCCAATTGGTTTCACCCATTAAAATCAATATTCATGCTACACTGTTCTGTAATTGAAGTTTTGTACAACCCTCTCACCTCAGTTATAATAGTCTTCAGGTAATTTTAAACAGAACAGCCCTCATGTGGATGTGTAGCTTCGTTACATTAGTTCTTTGTTGTTTAGGAAGTTTGCTCTGTTTATGAAATGTTTCATATCCGCAGCCAATTGCACAGAGAGGTTTATCAACATAATATCAAATTGTCAATTGAGCACATGTAAGTAGTTTAAACACAACCTGTAATTTGGGATAATCTCATAATTTTGTTAATAGTTAACTACTGCACACACTAGGTGGCATAGAGAAAAAAAAATATGATCCCACATTTCGCAGTTTTCTAAAGGATAGATCACACAACTGCAAAATATGGAAAACTGTGGGAACCTAGCACATGTGAAAATGGTATGTTGTGGCAAATTGCAGTTTATGTACTATTAATATTCGTAATGAAATCGAGACCATAATGGAATAGAAAATTATGCAATCTTTCGGAGCTTGCAACATCATCTCAACTTTACTGTTAGTTGTGGTGGCCTCTGGTGAGGATTAGAAAGTGACAAAAGTTATTTATGTGATTTCTTTACCGCCTGTAGATTTTTCCACACAGATGATATTACACACTAGGTGGTCCTAGAATGGTGAATATTTCTTGCCTATTTGCATTCCTTAAAATTAACCCTCTTTAAACCTAAAAGTATTCAGAAGCATCTTAAATCTTGTTTTAATCTTACGCATGTTATATTTTGATGCACATTGAATGTATTGTCCTTCAGGATAGACACCCATAATATGTTTCTGGATACTGTATGCTGGATTACAAAAATGTTAACATTTAGTAAAATTATGTATCTTTAAGCTGTTAGATATTATTCCAAGAAATTTCAGTTAAACAGTTGTATGTCTATTTATCTTGTTTGTTGTTTCCATGGTGTTTCTAATTTTGGAAGCATTGTTTTTTATTTTAATTTTAGGATATCGGAAGCATTAGTTAAGGCAAATGATTATATCAAAATTCCTGGGAAAAAAGGGTAAGTAATACAAAACACGCTGGCATCAAACATTTCAATGTTGTGAAATGGATATTGTAATAACACGGATGTAGTGTGAACAAAATAAGGACTTAAATTTTTAGTACAAGTCATCAATTTGTTTAGTTTTCCCATTCTGGCTATTCATATCATCATCTAAATTGTCATTTTCACAGGTTTAAACCCATCATTTAAAATATGACCAGTTATTGCATTAGTCTTGACTGTTTATATATGTCAAGTATGATTTTAACCTCATCACCACAAGGTGAATCTATTACTGACAATTTACTAAACTAATAGGGTCGATTTTTCGTGCGACAGAATATAGTCATATCCTATGGATTAGTTACATTATGAACTGTGTTATGTTCAGTAATGCTGTTATGTATTGCGTCTGTTTTCCATTAGGAATTGTTTTTAGAGTGCTCCAACCAGCAATTTTAAATAGCAGACTTGTAGGTCTTTGAATATAAGCCAGTTTTTGCATTCATTTATATTTTGTTGTTGTATTTTTAGAAAATTATTGAAGATGTCAGAATGTATTGATGACATGGTAGCTTACACTAAACTAACAGATCACATATTTCATCAAATACTCTATTCTCCTCTACCAGAGATGGAGGAAGCACAAAAAATATTGAGAAATGTTGAGAAAAGAAAGCTATACAAATGTGTTGGACAGACTCAGCCAAAGCATGATTCTGTCTCTCTGTCTGAGGTATTTATTGTTATTTTGTGGGTCATTGTGTTACCTTTTCTGGAAATTGAAACTCGGCTACTCAATCTTCTGTCATATAGGTATTATAATCTGAAGCCACAACGTCCATTCATCTGCCGTCTGCTCTGCATTAGCTTATGTCATAATGTTTGGTTTTTGAGTAACCCTTACGGAGACCGATGTTCATTTGATGCCAGAAACTACACACCGACAAGTGCTACATGGAATTATTTCTTTCAGGAGCAGACTTGTAGAATGCCTGGTGAGATAGCTACTGCTGTTCCCATTGAAGATTTATGTTCTGAAGTTAGACAATTCTCGGATGACGTTGAAGAGACTAGCATTCAGCCACTTCAAGAGGAAGATTTTGTTGTACTGGTAAGTTAAAGGGAATATGCAATATTGAATTCTGTTATTTTAGACACATCATTTAAAGTTTGCGTGTGGTTATGTATGATGATGGACATTTCATTTGTTTGTTTTTTTTAATTGGTTTCTTATTGATGAGATTGGCAATTGGAGTAAAGTATATTATTGTGTTTTGCTAAAAGATGCTGTAATTTTATTAAGTAATTACAGCTAATGGCATTAGCTGTATGTAAATTCCACCAAGTAATTTGTGCATTAAAGCCTAAGCTTGATCTTTTACAAGTTCTTCTTACATAACAGGCTACAATAACTGTAATTGGCACCTGAATAGTATATTGACAAGGGTTGGTAAAGAGATCTCAACACACAAAATGAGGTCTTTCACACAACAGTAACCAAGTATTTCAAAATTGAATGCATATTTCTACACATGCTATGGCATCAAATTTTTATGCCAACTCAGTTTTATCGCTGCAACTGTACTTCTAAAACGTATATGCTTCATATTAATAATATGCAATTCCTTTCGCCCAAATAGCCAATTGAAACAGCGTGATATGATGATTCTCAAAATCGTCATGTCCTTGTTCAGTGCTACCTTGGGCTTTAACAGTAAATCATAGAGACTATTGAGATATTAATGTTTTTAAATTTCATGTAGATTGTGAATCTGGATTATGGGATGAAAAAAGAGAATCCGATTGACAAAGTGCGATTTTACTCGAAAAATAATCCCGAAGTGCCTATTCAATTTAGAAAAGACGAGGTATGCCTGTTATGTAATGTTGTTTTCAAATAAGGAATATTAAGATGTCATTTTATCTCAGTTTTTGGTAACGAGATAAATATGCACCCCTTTAGAGAGGAAATTGTTTTTAAAAAATCATGCTTCCAATACGAGGAGTATGTATGTATGTATGTATATAATGAATTCACTTTACTTGACTCACTGGAAATATCTAGACTGGTATAAATTCATTATCATGATTATATTACTAACACTACTCCTGCTCTTAGAATTCTATTAATTTATGCATCATTTCGCGATAGGTGTCTAAAATGTTGCCTCAAACATTTGCTGAGCAGCATATACGGGTATTCTGTAAGAAATTGGACCCAGTCAGTTTATTGATTGCTAAAATATGTTTCAACAAATGGTGTGAACTCCGTGGCGATATGGATCCACCAAAGGTATGACATTTGTGACAGTTCCACTTTTGACTTATTAACGTTACATGAATATCACTAGTTCTCTCCTGTCACAGTTTACTATGTACGAGATCAAAGTACACAGATGTGCAAATACTGTATTCATTAGATATTATAAAGCACTTAGAATCTTCATATGAACAGTTTTGAATTATAATTTGTATGTAATGAGACAATTCAAGAATGAACATTTCCCTAGCAAAGGGTTAACCTTTATATATTCATATTTTTTGTATCGTAAAATATTTTTTTAATATAATTATCTTTATCATTTGTATTACAGGGTGGTGATAATTTTGCTATGGAATTAACCCCAATCAAGTCTTCCCAGAGCTCGCAGCAGAATTCTCAGGGTTTCCAACCAATAAACAGAGGACTTAATGCCAAAGAAAAACTGCCATTCTCAAATTAAGAAATGCCATGTGCTTACAAGGGCCTACTACTGAATTTTTTATTTCCTCAAAACTATAAAATCTCTTTGTTAAAATATTTTTTCTTGGAAACTCTACCCATTTTTATGCCCATCACTATGTAATAGTGAAAGGGCATATAGCCGTACC
>JAOXYB010064112.1:0-10395 GCA_028565635.1 Phoronis ovalis
CTATATTATACAGAATATATTTTAAGGCCTTACTTTTAGATGATGGCGATCAGCCCATCAGCCTTGTTTATCGATAGATGGTAATCGCATCGGTTGAATATTAGCAAGAATCATATTGCTAATAAATACATGTGAAAAGTTAGGATGGCTCGCAAGGCCTACCCGAACAGTCAGGTGTTTTTGAGAACGTTTAGGTCACTTTTAATGTATGATAATTGATATTTGGCAAGATATCAACATACAGTTAGACATATGATTAATCAATTGTTGAGTATAGTACATGTAAATCGGACCCTGCAACATAATACAAGTAATACCCAAACAATTTTTCAACAGATGTACAATTAATCAGTATATACATTTGCCCAGGCAGCCCGAGTGGACTTATTTGTCACTTTGAACAATATAAATGATACAATATTAAAACAGGTGAAAGGCAGTTTTTCACAAAACTAAATACATTATTTGTAAAGTAATTTACATGGTAAGTTAAAAGCTTGTTTAATAATTTTTTTCCAGATGTTTTGACAGAAACTGTAGTTTACATATAGAATCAAGGTTAATGAATTATGGATTTTCATTTACAATTAAACTAAACAGATGTCTTCGTCTCCTACGTTCAAAGATAAAACACATCTCATGTTCTATATGGCATCTGATCTACAACATGAAAAGAGAAAAAGTCTTTCTACACTACCAGGCACATTTATATAACAACCAGTCTCAAATATTATTTGTTGGTAATACGCCGGAGCGATGGTGGGGAAGAAAAGACCATTTAAGAAGTGCCAGAGAAAATCAGGCACAGGTCGGAAGAAGGGGTTTAAAGGATTCAAACCATAGTTAGTGTGTGAGGTCCATGGGGTGGTAGCTAGGATACCAAAACTGCAATATATTTTTTTTCCTTTCTTGCTTCCTAGTATACTGGGGACCACCCATACTGACAGTTCTGCCCATGTAAAATACAAAAAATGCTTAAATTCCTTAGGCTGTATTCCCACTTTCAGAAGGAGGTTCAAAAAATGGATTAGTGCATTTGACAGAGTTGCATTAATAGATCATAGATAGGGAAAAAATAATAGCCCGTGAAGTCGCAAATAGTATCCATGGCAACCGAATCTTTGGTGGGTCAATCATATTCGAAAACGGGCACATTTTAAGTGATTGTTTCTCAGTTGGAGTACAGGTGTGAAAATTGAAAATTATATTAAATATTAGTCCTAGTACTAGAATTTTTTAAACAAATTTCGGCAACACAATGGAAAATAAAAAAATTAAGATTTCGTGAAAGGCACTTTGCAAAAAGCCATTTTTAGTCTTCCTGTCAAGCTGATATGAATTGGGAAATATATGGTAGATACTTGCAAATATTAATCATATGAAGTATTTTCATGTCAGCAGTGCACTTTGTGTTCGTACTAGAAGTTCACTTTTTTAAATGCTGGGACCACCCACATTGAAAACGAAGCCTTAAAAAATTCAGATGACATTTTTTGCTAGGGCATATAATGAAACAACAATATTATTGCAAAATTAAATGACAAACACAATGATATTTGCAACAACTACTTTTTTATTTTTTCAGTGTAATAGTACGTTTTGTACAATTTAATCAAGTACATCATTATTAAGTTCAAGATATAACACAATCTCAATAATCAAAGTTAATAAGTCGCATAAATATATACACTATATACTGCTGAGTTTAATGTTGAATCACTGCAGCAAGTACACAACTTGTGAAATTCACTTAATACGGAAGTGTGTGTTATTTTTTTATTGTAAGCCCCTAAACTCTATTTCATAGTGAATACAGATATCTCTGAGTTATTTAACTTTTAATTTGTTCAAATCTTTTAATTCGCACAAATTCGTATTTTGAAAGAGTACATGATGAGAGATACATAATTTGTAATACATTTCGCTTATTAGATGTTGCTGTGCAACGGCCTGATCTTGTTCTTCATCATAATTGTCTTCCTCCCTACTATCACCGCTTACAAGTACTCTCCGTTGCACAGCACGTAGCCTTGAAAACAAACTGGTAATTTGCTTCGTTGTTCTCAACTCGTCTGGCTTGAAAATAAATCCGGTGTTTCCCTCTAGAAATTTCATTTCTCGCGCAATCTGCAAGCAAAATCCTGATATATCATATTTTGCCTTTCAAGTAAACATTTCAAAGCACATACATATTTTCAAACTATGCGTGCTGCATGCAAACCAAAACTTTTAAGATCTCAGATGAGTGGGTGTTAATTCACACTTTTTATAAGATATATTAATCAGTCATTTTCAATATACATGATAGCGAAATCCTGAAATGGCTAAGAAGCAAACAATATATGTACATTGTTCATATTTTATGCTACTAATACTTGAAATCTAACAATTTTAAAAATGTAACTTGGACTGAGTAAACAAAGATCAGCATATGTACAAAGATTTGAGTAATCATACCTGTGACGGATCAGCTTTCTGGTTAGTTCTTGCACCTTCATTGAATTACCAGTTAAATACTTTTTCGCTTTTGATGTCATGCGAGTTGGTTTGCTTCCTGGTTTAGTGCCCAGCCTTTCCGTGATTGCACATTTTCAACCAATTCTTGTGATAAACTTTCAACACTTAGATGCATGGGAACCAGAAAATGTGCGAACTGAAATAAGAACTTAATTTCAGTATAATTGCATGTACTCTTAAGATCTGTTCTGGTTTTACTTGAATAACGGAAGAGGCACTTTCTTAAAATCTCAGCTACCCATGGTAAACTCTAAATTTTGTAGTAACAACAGAGACAGCTCTTTTCTGAAAAAAGGCAATTATAAGATCATTTTCCATTGATATTTATTAATTTTATGACCTAACTAAAATATTCAAATACAACTTAGTGTACATACAAGCAGCTAGCTATTTTAATAATGCTTATGAAGTAAAAATAGCCCTAGGGGGTACTTGTTAAAAACATTGGTATGCGACCCTGTGGTAAAGGTTACCGAAAGTATAACCTGCCAAAAATGAAAAAACAAACGAAAAGTATATTGTGTTGCAAATAACTCTCCCAAAATACGATACCCTGTGATAACTAAAAAATTAAGTGCCTTAATTTTATAGCTGTAGTAAATATGTTTTCCAAGAAATACACTACGTGGTAAACGAATATTTTTGAAAATATAACCTGAGTTTATATATCTAACAACAAAAGTATATTATGTGGTAAATAAGGCTTTAAAAAGCATGAAAAACAACCTTGAGGTAAATGCTGAAAAAAGGGGCCTGTTGGGTAATATTCATGTATGTTAACGAGAGTACCCCCTCCCCTAGAACAAAGTATATTCACATGACTTGCATCAACAGCTCAACAGAAATGTACTGGAAATCTGTGATAATGAATAGTAAAATGCCAATTGCAAGGAATGAAAGATAAACACATACATCATGCTACAACACTAAAGTAAGCTTCTAGCAAAAATAAATTAGAAGCAATGGTTTTTCCTAAAAATATGTTTTTCAGGGAAAACCGATAAGATAAATTTACATATTTTTGTTTTGTCTGTAAATAGATTACCTTTGTTTACAAGTCATAAGGTCATGAAAATCACTTCCAGCAACTAGAGGTTTATCTCAAAATTTGCTGCATAAGAAAAGGAAAGTTTTTTTGGAATGTACTGTATATTGTTTTATATATTCTTTTACCTGAACTAATGATTCCTCCAATTCTTCACTAGATATATTTTTTCGAGTTCTTCAACAGTTATTTTTGGCACAACTACAATTTGTTGGACATTGGAAATATTTTCAAGCTCCCTTGCATCAGTTTTGCAAAATTTACTGCGGCATTGTTTGCACAAAACTGAAATATGTAAGGACATGAAAGGTCACTGTTAATTGTATCTCCCTACACTGAATATGTGTTTCTGTTTACACTTCACAACTAGTGCTTGAATAACAAATAAATGTGCAACACAGTCACATACAATAACTTACAGAGTTATAATGTATGAGAAATACCCTAATGACAAGCTGCTATTAGCACTTGGATTAATCAAAGTGAAATAGCATTCCTATCTGTTAAGTGGATATTATTTTAACCCAGTTGTAGTTTATATTCACAGATAAATGTAGTGCTGGAGTAAAATAAAATAGCAAAAGTACTGTTCAATAAAAAATCTATTTTTAACACTGGTGACAGGAAAATGTTCACCAGGTGAGCTGTTATCTCCCAGGTGCAGCAGCTCCACAAAGCAATAAATATATTTTAATACAGACAACTAAAACAATATTTATACAACAGAGCCAAGGCGACTTTTTCCAGAAATAGTTAATACTCACCAGAACCAACAGCAAAATGAACACCATGGTGATTCCAAATCTGTCGTGAAGTTTCTAAAAATTATTTTAACAGGGTGTGCCACTTTTCTCTTGGGTCCTTACGTTCATCACAAAAACAAGTCTTTCTTAAGTTGAATCTGGTAGTATAAAATTATCTGTGCTTCGGACATATGGTTAACAGACTAATTTCTTGCTTAACAATGGAAAGTTTTTGAGAATGGTTCAGAATAAGATCAATCTCACTTATACTTGTTCCTAATCCAATGTGAATGGTTTTGATACAAATTAAATTATCACTAATATATCTCTCTTGCATGAAACCAGAGGCACTGCTGTCTGTTGTTCCTTTTTGTGTACAGAATCACCACAAATATCGTTCTCATTCAAACTAAATGAGCATGCCATTTAAATCTTTCTGAAAATCCAGTAATGGTTTATGTCCCAAGTTAGCCTCAGGATGCGGAACACATAAAACTGTGCTTTTAAAGTGACTATAGTCATGCAGGTTAGGTAAAACAGGATTCTATCATTGTATATAATTAAACATTCACATATTTTAATTTTTTAATCTTCTTGTTGTCAAACCCAGCTTTGACCAAAATAATCATGTTCAATACTCTGCCTGATTTGCAGTTTTTTCCAAATTACATTAGTAACTGGCCATTTGTAACCCAGTGACAAACTTGTGTTAAACTTAAAAACAATATTTTTACCCATGGCAGTGTGGGGCCAGTGTTCACAAAATCACAATGAGTTAATCTATCGCAGTGTTTGAGTTACCTATATAACTGCGGGGAACATAATCACAAAAAATGGACATCATATTGAAATCGAACTTTCTTTTGTATTTAAGTAAATCTAATCTTCACAACAAATGTAAGTAATATTTTACTGAGTAGAAAATCCTGTTACAGTGCTTTGATAGCGCAACGTAATAGGACGATTGCATCAAGGGTTCTTGTTGATATTGGAATCCCGGGATAGGAATATGCACTTTTTCAGGGGGGTTAGTTTACATATGAATGTATGGGAGTGAGGATTTTATAGCTGGGAAAGTAACAGAAAATAGTGCTTTCGCAAGTGATTCATTTCTGTGGATATACTACTAAAACCTTTAAATGTAATTTTGGATCAATAAAGTAATTATATAAATCCCTCTCCTATTCCTCTTGAAATAGTAGATTCGTCCCACGTGAAATATATAGAAATTTTGCACTGGCGGGACTTTCGAGAGCGACGTCACTTGAGTGTTATAGAACTGGCGCCAATTTTTAGTGTGTTTCTGCGTTTATCCAGCGTTATTAACAGTCAAATCGTACTATATCTTTATCGCGGATGTAGTTGTGGTTCGGTTTCTACAGATTTAACCGTGGTCGTAGTTCCACTTCTCGTGGACGTGGTGTCAACCATAAGGATAATTTTTTACCATCAGGCCGAGGTCATGCCCGGAGACAGCAACAGCGACCTTAGTGGACTATGACATTATATCTCCTATATTTGTACGCCCGAAAAAAGATTGCTCACACAGAGTAATTTTTAATTTAAAGGTGCTTAAATGTAGATGTCTCTCATCATCATTTTAAGTGGACATTTTGGAAACTGCTATTAAACTTATGAAATGTTATATGACTTCTATCGACATGCACGATGCGCATTGTTCTTTTCCGATAGCCACAGAACATCAACAATATTTGACATCTATTTGGAAGGGAACATTGTACCAATTTACAAGGTTACCCAGTACTTAAGCCATTATTTGCATATCTTAGAATTAACACATACATTATGTGATTTCTTGCTCAGAGTATATTGATGACTCCCTCTATTTTGAACATTGTTATGATCTCAGTTTGTTGAACACCTTGTATTCGGTACAATTTATTACTTCCTTGGGATTCGTGATTCATCCGAGAAAATCCGTCAAATAATTGAATTTTTAGTATTTGTACTAAACTCTATTGATATGACAGTTAAATTGACAACTTATAAAAGTGAGAAAATTCTCAAATTATGTACACAGTTTCTTACACCTAACAAGAAATTTACAATTACAGCAATTGCTTCTTTGATTGGTACACTGACTTCACATTTCCGGGAGTTAAATATGGTCCTCTACATTACAGAAACATTGAACGGGAAAAAGTCGTAGCTCTTCCAAAAAATCATGGTAATTATGAATCTTTAATACTATTGTCACGGCAATCTGGTGTTGGGTTATTCTGGTGGATATTAAACTTACTACAACAGCTGTCAAAAAGATTAGTCAAGGTGATTCTTCATACAGTATTTACAGATGCATCCTTGTTAGGATGGGGAGCAAAATTTGCTGACATTCGCACAAACGGCATTTGGTCACAATTAGAGTCATCATCTCATATTAACTATCTTGAGCTTCTAGCTATCAAGTTAGCTTTTGGTGCAATGTGTAGTGTAGTGTACGACACACATGCACATATAAGAATTGTGAGTGACAAAAATACAACTGCTGTTTGCTATATCAATTATTAGGGTGATTGCAAATCAGTTCAATGTGACAGTGTCACTGTGGAGATTTGGAATTGGGCAATTAGTGGAAATATTTGGCTATCAGCAACTCGTACGCTTGGGTCTGCTAATTTCGATGCAGATTTTTTTTATCGAGAAATGTAAATTTACATCTAGAATGGAGCCTCAGTAAACCTGTTTTAACAGAATTGTATGATGTTTTTTCATGCCCATGCATTGCCTTATTTGCTTCACGTCTCAACAGACAATTAGATAAGTATGTTGCATGGAAACCATAGATCCTTCTACATCTTGTACTGATGCGTTTACCAGTAAGTTCGCTTTCACAGTTTTCACGGGTGGGGACTTGGGACTACAGAAATTACCATTAAAACAAGCTACAGGTATTATGGTCACAAGAATCTACATTCAGAAGGTTTTATTATCGACCAGTAGCTATCACGGATCAAATGAGTAATTCATTACTTGATTAATTGATTATATACATGCATTTTTATTTCTGTTAAGTGTTATACATTCATGTTAAGTTTCGTTGATTTTTTCTTTGTTACTGGTAATAAACTGTTTCTGATTAATTGGCTTATTTGGGACACACTGCTTTAAAGTCGGATGGTAACCGGATGCACGTCATGGTTTGGTAGAATTTAAAAATTACGCAAGTAACTTAAGGCAGGTTAAAATTTATTTCCAGACGAACGCGCTATAATTCAGAATTATCTCCGCTGTATGTATATGCACGTTCTACTACACGTCGTGTTCTTATCTCCACAGGAAGTAGAGCGTGCTCCACTAAGCACTATTGCTTGCAGTGAAGAAGGAACGATATAATTTAAATTCCGCGCGTTTGCTTCATTTTGTAAATTATGGAAAGTTGATCCATGAAATCATGTAAATAAGAACTTACTTTTGCACATATGGCATACTCAAACTATTTCGGCGCTTTTTAGAAATAACCTATTTTCAAGAGAAAAATGGTGGATTTTAAAAGAGTTATATGGAAAAAAAATTATAACTTGAAATAGAAGCAAAAAACGAAGTATGCCTTAGTCCAGTTATCTTCTTGAATAAACACATTAGCTAATTTAATTTAAAAATTAGATAATTTATCTCGTTGTACGCGCGGAAACTTGGTTGATGTAGGTAATTTTTAGCACAGGTAAGAACACGCCTATAAGTCACGTGATCATTAAGTCAAAACCAGTCAGTGCCACGTTAAAGGTCATAAATTTCTTAACAAATATACATTGAAACGAAAAATTTAACCTTTTTATTTATTCGGAAATATCAAAAAAAAACAATTTCCCAGCGCCACCGGTGGCAAAATGTGGTAAACACCTGCCTTATGTTACTTGCGTAAACGAAACTTACTTGGAAGTTAAAGTTTGATAGTAATTCTACCAAATCGTATAGCACAGAGTGTTAACATGCCCATCCCCTTAAGTACCCATCCCTTATGTCAGTACCGAGCACCCAAAATAACTTTGAAGACTGATCTGCGGCGGTCAGTGTGCATCTCATGTTAACCATCCGTACTACACATGCTTTGGTAAAATTACTATCACACTTTTTTTATTTAATTGCAGTTTTGAATTCGTTTTGCATGGACACTTAATAGCGAAATTAACCATTGTTTTAATAGTTCCTAAATTGCCAAACACATTAATTGATTGTTTTTGTCACTGTCTTACGCATTACAAAATCATGAAACTGATAAAATTATAATTATACTGAGTTATTTGGGAGCTACGGAATTGTAAAGATAAGTTTGGCAGACACATGTATAGGACGATATTTAATTGATCTTGCCATTCATGCATGATATCAATGTAAAATTGATGAGAAGATAAATATTTATCTAACAATTACGCATTTGGAACAAGTAACATATATTTTGCTCTGGTCTTATGACAGACTAGCCATCCCACTTAAATGTTGTAATATGCATGCATAAGATGAGGAGTGTCGCTGCAAGCTTACACAATTTATTTGTTGGGGGTTGAGACGAAGGGAAAATATTTTTTAAAAATATTGAGACATTTCAGCAGTAGTACATCACTGTGATACATAGAGATTAGTTTTGACAACTTCCTGGCTATTTATATAGTTGTTAAAAAGTCAGATATCTAATTCCGGTTAAATCTCTTACTGCTAGAAATTGTCAAATATTAATACATCAATACCACAGTCTTTTGTTAAACCTTGTAATATTCCGAACCGTCCCGGCACCTTACTATAGCTGTACCTGTTGTTGCTATATAATGTGTGAAGCATTAAAGCTACTTTGACGACAAAAGAACGGGTGGACAACACTCATTTGAGTACCTGCACCAAACAAAATGGTGCAGAAACGTTTGGCATGTAAACCCTTGAAAATTATGTTATTGGCAAAACATAACATGATGGTTTGAAATTTAGTAGTGCGTACCAAATCAGTCTTATTAAATCCATCCGTTAGTGTTAAGCATCTTCTCAACTAGGCTGAACCGTAGTCAATTTTTGTGTATCATCTCGAAAAGTAGAAGTATTCGCAAAAGTCTTGAAACCAATCAAATTGCAGCTTGCAATAGAAGGTACATGTATAACAGAAAAACAGGTCGATCACACATATTCTCTCCTTCCAGTATTTATCTATAGTCCGCTAAGCAAAGAATCGGGCTCCCCTGCGATATTTATTCAGAATGACTCATCATGATGTAATAGATGTTATAGGCGACGATGGGTCACGCCGTGAGAAAGGCTTGCCTCAGTTGGGCAAAGCCAGGTTAAAAGATTAATGGCGTATTTATTTTGCTCTTGCTAAATTGAAGGAATAAAACAATAATTGACTATGGTGTTAAGCCCAGACCTTAGGCACGGAAGTCTAACTGATTTTTTTATTCAGACTGGTATCAAATAAGCTTTCTTTCTACCTTAGTTATGTGTGTTATGTATGCATAAACTAACAACTTAAAAGCTATTCGTATTTTTTAAGCGTATCACTTTGTTCCGGTCAGACTGAATGTTAGAACATACTACATGTTCAGGAATTGTAACTAACAATACCTTTATTCCTACAAATACGTTATTACTGCTTGCGTAATAAGCGCTTTTTCCTGCGGTCAGGTTTTCGTTATCTTTCCAGTAGGATTGTACTTTGCAACTAATCTACAATTATAAACAGAATAAGAACGAAAATATGTAGTGGGATTATACAGTAACAATTTAGCAATCATAAGTAATTAAACATTGAAATGATGTCATGAAATAAACTGACATGAAAATGAAAAGTAAATCTTACGTAGGTCCCTAAATGATCTTTCAGAAGTTTTGCATCCATATAACCTATAAGCTTGTTCCAATTATTACTATACACTGTAACCAGTGACTTCTCATAATCATATCCATTGACCATAAACATAACTCGGAAACGAGCACTTTTCATCACCTCTGTATTCAGAGATTTGAAGTTTACTTGGCAACCTATTTTTATTTTTCCTTCCAACAGTTTAACAGGAAGCATTTTGGGTCGTTCTGTAATTGTGGGGTAGAAATCTGGAAATACAAGCAATTAGATTAATTGCATAT
>JAOXYB010064123.1:0-10394 GCA_028565635.1 Phoronis ovalis
ATATAATGACGGTATTTTGTCAGTACATATGACCACAAGTGAGGACAACAAAACTAGAAATGTCGTATACAGGGATGCACTGCTTATTTTTTCCGATTGAACTAGGTTTGTATATTGTAATTATTACGGTTTTAAAAGTTTATCATTATTGTTTCCTTATGCAAACATAAACTATCTTACATGTTTATCTTTATCTATCACTTGCCTGTATAACCATTCGAAATGAGTTTACAAATCAAAGAAGAACATTTTATAGGAACTGAATTTGAAAATATGTAAATAAACAACTGTTTGGTTTTAATTGTCATTTGTAATTCAGTTCTGACATATTTGTTCTGTCAATTTTGCTAATATTCAAGTTACTGTAGACCTTCATTTCTCGCACTATTCTAATATCAGTAATATATGCGGCATAGTGCTAAACGTTGTAAATTTGGATCGCTAGTTTTTTCAAATATAAAGAAGCTGATTTTTTAAATCCTGTGAAACGTGTAAGCCATACCTGAAATTTCGTAAGATAAAGTTTTTTAAGTTGCTAACCCGGAAAATATTATTTTCCCACAGAAGAGCAACAAATAATCAATGCCTATCTCGGAGAATAGTTCTAAAGGCGGAAAAATACTCGTTTTGCAACTTACTCGAAAAAGGCATTGATCAAGATTGAGAATATCTTACTTACTTACCATACTAAACGAATATTCAGACAGGTTATTTCCCTATGTCCCCAATTTAATTCTTAGTTTCAGAATAAAATAAATATACAGAAACATAAATTCATAATTACATTTACATGACAATATTAAAGATGTGGGTAATAAAAAAAACTAGAGAGCCTTTTAATATAGTTAGGTAATGATCAATTCCATGACCCCTGTGACTTTCTCGATTACTTTTAATTGACTTCTAGATTTCATTATTGACTTTTCTATCAAACGCTTTACTTCTAAACTAGCCGATACCCGTAAAAATACGGGCAATAATGAGGGTTACATAAAATTTGAATAGCTACCTAACTGAACCATCTGGAGTTAAAGATTGAAAAGGGACAAATAAGATATGCAGAAAATAGAGTATTTACTTTTAAATAATGTTTATTGAGTGATACAGTTAACATGCCTCCGGCCTTTATAACAGTCATTTAACACAACAATACAAACAACATAACAATATAAATAACCGTTCTAACAATTCTTTCTCCTTTCCCCAGCACATTATACATATATGGAGAGAGTTATCCATTGTTCTATATCCTTTTCATTATTGGGAGATGTTTTCCAAAAATTTTCTTAATTAAAATGTTAATAAGTTAAATATTCAAGTCTAAAATAACTAAATTTACAAAACTTCATTGTACACAATATTCTGTGTGCAATGTCTGTCTCCAAATTTCCCTTTGAGTTGTCTGATCAACTTGGTGGTGGAAAACTGTTTGCTGTTGGTAAGTGATGCCATTGTCTAAAGATAATCTACAAAAAGAAGAGATAATTACAGCATCAACTTTTCACAAATTCATCGAATCATGCAGTGAAATTATTATTCACTAAACTCACTTGTTAATAAAATTACATTCGGGGGTGGTAATTATTGATTGCTTGTCAAAAGTGTTGGCACCTTTGAATTTGTCTCATTTTTGTCGCAAAACAAATCAGGATTGGAATATTTGCAAATACTCAGTTTCTCGCAAAAATATTATAAAATCGGGATAGTTTCTTGCAAATCAAAAATGTTAAAAAATCTCAATGAAAATACACTTCAAATACTCAAATGTTTAAAAAAATTTGCCAGTATATAGTTTTGCACAAAAAATGTTAAAAAATCTAAATGGGTTTCATGCAACCTGTAATTTACCTGTGATCCACATGGTGAGAAAACTGGGGGGGGGGGGTTTCACCCAATTTGCACCAGTTTTTTTTGGAGAAAAACTGCATTGGAAAAACTTTTAATGGACATACACGCATTAGGTCTCTACTTCGTTTTCATTCTGCCGTAGGCGCTTTGCCAGGATAGTTTGCCTTTTCTAAAATTATTACAAAAAATCGATCATTTATGCCCAGTGAAAAGAACACCTCGGACTGTTTTGATACTCTGTGCGACATTTAGGGTTGATGGGACATACAAATTAAGGTTCAGCTCAAGATTGTAAGTTGATAATGTAAATTTTGCCAGGATAGTTTGCCTTCTCTAAAACTAAAATTATTGCAAAAATTCGATCCTTTATCCCCAATGAAACCAAGAACACCTCGGACCGCTGTGATACTCTGTGCGGCATTAATCTAGGGTTGATGGGCCATACAACTGGATACAAACTAAGGGTTAGCTCAAGATTGTAAGTTGATAATGTAAATTATATGCCTACCTTAAAAATGTTGTCTTGCATGCTGTCTGTCTTTGTCTTTGTTAGCGGTGAATAGGGTAACATAAGACGGCAGTCAGAATCTCGTTATCGATGTAAACAGGGAACTAATTTCCAGGTTTAATTGTCAACATATTGGCGAACACCGCTGTTCAGAAATTACAAATTTCGGCTTGGATTATGTTTATGTATTTAAGTGTCGTCAAAGGAAATCAAATTTATTTTAAAAACAAAGTAGTGACTGAAAACGATTAAATACTGTATCGTGTCGTAGGTCTTGCGATTCCCTGCAGGAAGTACTTTGCTAGGGTTGTCGGGTCAGATCGGGTGACCTCGATATCAACACAGTAGCTGTTTTAAAATGGCGAGAGTATGGTGGCCCTGAAGGACTGTCGTGTTGTCGACTTGTAAAAAAACAACACGACATTTTACTATGAAATGTCGTGTTGTTTTTTTTGCAAACAACTCGACAAAAACAACACGACATTTTACTATAAAATGTCGTGTTGTTTTTTTTGCAAATAACTCGACAAAAACAACACGACATTTTACTAAGAAACGTCGTGTTGTCGAGTTATGTTTTACAAGTCGACAACACGACAGTCCTTCAGGGCTACCATAGTATTAATATATAGATAGATGACCTTGTAACTTCAAAGTCAATTATCCACATTTTGGAAATGTCATGATTCAAACTTCAAACATGTACTACTAACCGTTCCCAAGTATTGACATATCACTTGAAAATTTAAAAAATGACGTTTTGGCAATAACCTCAAAGGCCATCATCTTGGTCTTTGTGTAATCTAATAACTTACGTATTTTCTTTTCATGACGTCTTTCATACATCATTTTCTTTCCATGCATCCTACTTATAAATACTTTCCCGCAACGCACACGTCAAACAGTCTAATTTCAGTTGTAGAAATCGGAGATCCATAATAAAATAATTAATCTTTTGGGCAACATGATAAGGCATAAGGATACATTGATTTTCCCATCCACCTCAATAGTAACATTTTGCCTTCTAGTAAATGGACTAACTCTTCGCGGAAAATTCTCTTCAATCACAAATAAGGATAATCATGTCTCATGCCTACTCCCGATTTTTCGTGCAGTCTTAATCAATTAACTTTTCTGTGAACTCTAAACACAGACCACGAGGTGGAATTATAGTTAAGAATACACAAAAAACTGGGTTTAATACCTTCTAGGCCTGGATATAATCCCCTCAAATTTTGATAACAAATAACATTTTCAAATTGTGATTTTTCTCACTTTTAAAGCCACTTTCAAATACAAATTTCATATAGCTGCCCATGGGCAAAAACAAAAAGAAAGACAAAAAAGACATATTAATACGCATTTAGGAACTATGTTTGTTATGTGGATTACAGACGATGGCTCCTATTGGCTGTGTGTGTGTGTGTGTGTGTTACTTAGGTAGTAATAATTACTGACACTAAGGTCTATTTCACTATTTAATGTCATAGATGTTGAATCCCGTACTACCTAGAAAAAACTTGTCTACTTTATCTTTTTTTAAAATGATAGGTTTTTGTTGAAAATGTACACGTGTTAAACGTCCGTCCGAAATCAGTGCGACTGTGAGCCACCTGGTGATCTATTGTTTGGACGTAGATCAAGTAGAGTAACAAACGTTTATGTCGAGGGGTTCTTTCAAAACTTTTGTAGCATGGTCATATAAATAAATAGGAAAGACACCATCAATATATCCTACACAATACTCCTGTAGTAAAGACAATACTGAAATACCTAGAATTATTATTAATTTTCAAGCTTTACATTTCAAAAACACGTGTTATTCCTAATTGACATCTGCCTTTTGTATCATGAGCTGTCGCAAGTAACCTCTGAATTGTACGCTTATACATTTTCAGTGCTGCCAACACTTTGTCCATGTTATTAATTAACCACAATATCGGTTCCTTTTTCTCTTCCCGTAAACAGAGATTATAAACGTTACGGATTCTCTGGAAATTCGGTTGTTTTATACCTCGCCAACGTTTAGTATTTTTTACTTGTGGTAGATGTCACACCTCTTCCCGGCCGTCAGTCTTGGTGAGCACATTAAGATATTGTTTTGTTTTCATTTGGCCAAGAGACAGATTATTCATAGAGTATCAATAACTTACTTAATCGTCCTATTAACATGCTTACTAAGCTTTTGAGAGAAATAGCACAAGTTCAAATGAACTAAAAACAGGTGGCGCGGCTTTGCTGAATTCAACGCGGGTAGACTTTTTGTGAACACATTCTATTTTCAAAAAACCTATCATAAGAAAATTCAAAGTTTCCCAAATTTAATTAGGATGGTTGATGTGTCATTTTCACTTTAGTATTAAGAAAATGAACTAGAGATTTTTTTCTCGGTGATATAGGCTAGGGTCCTACACCTGCGACATTAAATAGTGGACATTAAGCAGTATATACTACAGGGCACGGTGGTGCCTAGCAATAGCGTAACACTGTTGAAAATATAGTCTAATTATGAGGTACAACGAACAACAAACGATACTTTTAATCTTTTTATTTTTTCATAAATTCTCCTGAAAGTGGTAGCCATGGCACTTGTTTTTCAATATTTGTTTCGAAAATTTGATAAATTTCATTTTTTTTACAATATTTTTTATTACAGTACAGTAACAAGTAGACAGGATAGATGTTAAATTTCCTTGCACTGAAAATATTGAGAAACAATCGTTATGTTATACCACTTAGTGGCACTTTATTCCAAAGACAAAAAAGGTATAAGGATTCTTTGACCCAACCAATAGCATAGCCGAGAGATTATGAACATCCGTCTCGCAAAAATCCTTCGTATTTATTTATTTATACAGTATAAAATGTACTGTTTTATTTAATTATGTTTACATATATGTATATTAGTCTGCACTATTTATTATAAAATGCTTTACCGAATAAAGACAAGATGACGTCTTTCCCTTAGCAATACAGGCAGGAAACTGTGAAACGATATAAACAAAGTTTCTAAAAAAAATTATTTTGTGATAGATGTCTTCCTTCTAATGTTTCTAGTAAGGTAGGCTCCAAAATATTGTAAGTTTTGTAGAACAATTAGCGTATGAGTGCAGTTTTTCTTGGTGTAACTTTTGAACTACGCCGATGACATTTTACTCTTCTTTGTATAATAATATGGTCACACGTCTGTTACACAGGACGTATATATATTCGCATTCCACTACCGTGCGCTGTGTCATATATAGTTGAATGTTTCATATTTGCGAGACTTGCGATATCAAATATTACATTCTCCAATAGAATTAAAATATCTTTGTCTGATAAAACAGTAAACATTAATAAACAAATCCTCTAACAAAACGCAACCAATAACATTTTTTTAGACAAACTTAGAATTAAAAACAGTTTACAAGCTTTAATCTTATATGCAAACATTTCAATTTGATTTGCAATATTTGGAAATAGCGTCTTCACAAAGATACACCGTATTGGAGCTTTCCAATTTAAAAGCCATGCCATGCCAGTTGCGGTAAATTTATTATCTTTGAGTAATGGCCACCTGTGGGTATACATTAACACCTCTACTGATTAGTGTATCTATGAAACAAATTACAAACCACAAGAAATCATAGGTATTAAACAAATCCGTTAGTTATTTTCCTCAGTAAATTGGAGATCCAACGTGTAAATGCAATGACCACCCCCGGTGACCACCACATAAAGTTAAGGACAGGATTATAAAACTCTACTGTATTTCACGCATGCTTCTTGGAAATAAATTCATATCGCAATTAATATTATATCACTTGTTTCCGAATCACTTATGCGCAGAGATAATTTCCTAACAGTTGCTACATAAGAATTGGAATAGTAACGCGTACAACCGATACTGGAAATGAAGATTTGCCTTTTTTTATTTGTTCTTGTGGTATTGGGAACAGATGGTACACATGATAACCATGGTAAGAAAAATCATAATTTAATTTGAAACATCATTTTGTTTACAAAAGTATTATATAATTATTTTTATTGTAATCCAGATTCCGGGAAAAACCATTAGTTGTTTTATCGTTTAATTTTTACAGAACCGTTAAACTTAGGCAATGACATTGTTTCGTGGTCAGAAGAAACGAACGCAAGATCTGTAAGTCTTGATATTTTATTAACTATGGTAAAATATGTAATAATTATTTACCACTTTCAAAGTTCACCATATTATAAACAATAAGCCAATCAAGATTTTGAATTGGCCGATCACACTCACACGCGCATATGCACATGCACACACACAATTGTATGTATACTGTATGTGTATTTTTAAAATACAGCCTAGACAAATTAATAATTAAATAATGTTTTTTTTCCTTCTTTAGAAAAGGTACACGCCTACTAATCCCAGCAGCGCCTGGAAAGATGGAGTAGTTCCTTATGTTTTAGCTGATCGATTCCGTAAGCAGAATAAAAAATATGTGTTCGTAGATATAGATTAGCAAATACTACTTTTATCCTCTTAGATTCATCCTAGATGTTAGTGAAATATGAATACAAATAAAAATAATTCAATATTGTTTTCCATACAAGTAAGTTGATAGCTTAATTATTTAGTCTGTTGTTTTACGCTCATATACATAATGAAAACATAATTCATCAAAAAATACTAATTATTATTAATTATTCCTTGCTCTAAGTACTTTATAAAAACTCTACTGTAAGAGTTAAATTGTCCAGCAAGTGTTCAACAAAAGTGCTTACGTGGACATTATTTTGTTTTTTTAAAGCTGACCGCGAAATGAAAGTTATCCTGGCAGCTATGCGAGAAATTGAAAGAGCTACATTAAAACAAAACGGTGAGAAATGCATTACATTTCGAGAAAGGATTGGCAAGGAAAAATATGCATCAATCATAAATCCAGAAGGGTATGTTGGTATTGAACAAATATGCATGATGTACACCTTATCTACTAATCCGTGAGGCAATTCACATATGGTCATTAATAAATATCAATATAGGTGACGTGGTGTGTAATTTCTACTTACGGTAATGAAGTATTACCGTAATTTTTATATGTTTTCTTCAGTATGTAAGTGCTATGTGACAGCTACGTATAAAAAATCTTGCATTTATAGTTTACGTTTCGCACAACTAACTCTAACCTGTTGGCAGCAAATATGAGCAAGAACGATCCAAATTGCAGCTGTATTGTTTACATTTAGAATTCGTACCTGTGAACAAGATGTAAAATTAAATGTGTAACACTGTAATATTTGCAGTGGCGAATGTAAGGCCAATCTTGGTGCCCCACCTAATGGACACGAATTCATGACAATATGGTTACCAAGTTGGTGCGCAGCGTAAGTAAAAACGCCACGAATTTTCTAATGTACTAACGAAGTCTTTGACGGGTTGTAGGAGGACAGGTTTTCTCAACCTCGGTACTTTTCTAAAGTCCTTCGAATTTGAGGTGCCACCGTAAATGTTTTGCTGTACCTAGCAGTGCACTCTCTTATGTGGCAGTGTTGTCGTGTTGACCTGGTATTTCATTGAGCCACTGCTGGTGCATCGGTGTTGTTGCGCCTAGGATACCCACAACTATTGGGATAATTTTCATATTCATCTTAATTCCATATTCTGGTCAATTCTTCCCTCAGTGGTTGGTACTTTTCATGTGCTTTCTTCTTGGTGTTGCTGTCATTCAGGATTGCTATGTCTATGATTAGTGTCTTCATCCTTGTCTATGATTACTGTGGTGGATTGCAATGACTTGCTTGTCAGTTTGGATGTGGAAATCCCAGAGTAATTATATTTGTTCAAACTCAACTATCTTGGCTGGTATTTCCCACCAATTCTGTTACTCTTCCAATGTATATTCCTTGCGGTGTTTCTGTATCGGTTCTGTATATATATATTATCCCTGCTACTTGATTGTGTATTTCCATGTATGGCGATAGATCCTGCGAGTTGTTTGCATGGCATATATATCTTAGCTTCTATTTCTTGTGTTTTGGTGCTTGTTCTTGAGCTGCTGTTATTAAAGCCTCGGTGTTATCACGTAGATTACTTTGTCCAGCCATTGGTTAGTCTTTGAGAGGTACATGTAGGCAACTTCTGAGATCTGTTGATGGAATATACCGGAAATAAATATACACATACGTACAGTAACTCAGTAACTGTATTATTTAATTAAGAAAACTGGCAAATAAGTACAATGTGTCGAGATCATTACAATACCAAGGGAACAACTGTTGTACATAAGCATTATCCTGTATTCCAGGAGACAAGGTATGGTGATGCACGAGCTCGGTCATATTTTAGGTTTTAATCATGAGCACACCAGACCGGACAGAGAGGATTACCTTATCGTTAGTAAGTGTACTATGTTGTTGTTATCATAGACATTTGTGATCATCATTATCATAATCAAAAGTATCATCATAATCAACACTAATAACATCATCATCGTCATCATCACTCAGCAGCACCACCACTAATATCATCGAATCATTTTCGTCATCATTGTATACATGTATCGGTTACATCGGTTGCTCTGTCTTACACAGCAGTAGGTTAACAATTAATCTGATTCAAACAACTGTATGCTTTGTTATAATTTTTATTTACGCAACATATGTTGCACTTCAATATTATACCCATGATACTCACCTTTGGGATGGAAACAATAATGTAATGGTAGTACTAGTAAGATAAGATTCATCTTTTGTATATTATGTTTTAATTCGTTGTTTTTCTATAGAATTATTAAAATATAAAAGCTCATTTGCATTTTGCAGAGGATAAAGAAAAATATCCTAAAGGACCATGGGAAGGCTGGGATGTCTGTACACCCTACGACTACTTGTCCATTATGCATTATTCTGATCCGGTAAATTTTGAAGCAACTGATCCAAATATAACGCCAATTGAGATTGGCCCATTTCAAAGAGCTACCTTAACAAAATGGGACGTTAAGAAAATTCAAGTAAAATATGGCTGCATCCCAAGAGATTGTGCGGTCACACCGCCAAATCTTAGTTTAGCTACGTCTCCTGTAACTACGCAGAATACAGTTACAACGTCCAAATCAACTACAACAGTACCGCCAACCAAATCTACACCTACGCCACGTGCAGCGACGACTCCTGTAACTAAACCAAATATAGTTACAACGCCAACACCAACTCAAACACTAGGTAGGTAACCATTTCAAATTTCAAAGTAAAGATAAAACTTTCTCTTGTACGTTTATAATTTAAAGAAAGGAACAATGAAATTATCAAATAGCCTTCATTAGAAAAGTGATGCAAACAGAAGATTTTTTAAAATATAGGGCATATAAAGAATCCGAAACTTTCTTGGAAAATTTAGGAAAAGTTTCCACTTTGAGAAAGTTATAGAAACTCTCACTTGAATTAATTCATGTAATTATTTTAACATAATTGTGTCTAAATGTTTCTTTATCAAACGTTACATCCTTGTCAGACATAAAAACATGCAGATTTGGAACTGTGGGCAAAGCATCATGGGCTAACTTTACTGACGAAGACCTTCATAAGAATCATGGCTATATAACTGCCATTGAAATCAACTATGGACTACTGATTGATTAGTAAGTAGTGAAAAAGTAAATAGACAGGGAATGAATAAATCCATCCGTTAGTGTTCCGTGCCTTCTCAACTAACGTCTAGGCTTAACCATAGTCAATTTTTGTTTATTATCTCGAGAAGCAGAAGAACGATAATCCCTTTATTTATATATAAAGTCTTCGCGCAAAGTCTTGACACCAGTCAAATTGCAACTTACAATAATAGGTGTAACAGTGGACTAAGCGATTAACTAGCACAATAGGTGGTCTATCACACGCATTCTATCCTGCTAGATTTCATCTATAGTCCGCTAAGCAAAAAGCAGGCTCCCCGGCGATACATATTCAGAATAGAATAGACGTGGTAGGCGACGATTGATCACGCAGAGAGAAAGGCTTATATCTCGCTGGGCAAAACTTAATGCCGTATTTATTTCGAAAGAATGTAACATGTAAT
>JAOXYB010064134.1:0-10393 GCA_028565635.1 Phoronis ovalis
ATACTTGATGTATGACATCCCTGGGGTAGGCCATTGTTGACCTTGAGGTCAAAAGGTCATTTGAAGGTCAAAGGTCACATTTTGAAAAAAAATCAAAATGTTCTAAAATGATTGTATTGAGTTACAACGAAGTATTTTAGATGATCTTTGAGAAGATTTCTGTACTAAAAGGTTTCGTTTTTATTTTTTGGCATCCTTTCAATTAATTTATTGATCGTCCAAAATTCACTAAGCCATATCTTGAAATCTGTTGTAGTTAAGGACATGATATTTGAGGTTTGACATCCCCAGGGTACGCCATTGCTGACCTTGGGGTCAAATGGTCATTTAGGGGTCAAAGGTCAAAATTCTAAAATTCATAAAAGCCAATTTGAGCAACCCTGCCTTTGCTAACAGGCTATCTAGTTATGCTTTGTGATTACTGCTTGTAAGCCTTATCAGGCTGCAGATGTTATTGCAGTCTCCTTAAATGCAAAACATGTTTTTCAGCCTGTCTATAAATAGCTAGTAAAATAGATACCCATTGAGGACGACATGTATGCATTCCTCTGGTTCAATGCCAGGTATGCTCCATATAGATACCTTAGTTGGTAACTAGTGGACATAGTGTACTGTAACCAGGATACTCACAAATAATGCATGACATTGCAAATGTTCTTCTTTAAAGGAATGTAATATTTGGGTTAAAATATAATTGATATACATTTAATTTTGTGGAAAAAATTATTTGTACCACTGCAAATGTTTGGTAATAGCATTGCATAGAAGTAAATACTCAATACAGCAGTATTTACTGTCGAAATCTTTTAGTTAGCTAGTACTGGAATGCAAGTATTCAATTAGCTTAATTTATAAATAACCTTGGCAGATTCCTTAAGTGTTAATGGTTGATAATACATTGATGTACTGCTTATATGGTTATCTCATTAAGTTGCCATAGAAATTGTTTCTACATCATCCTGATGTAAATGAAGGGCTAAGACCTAAATGTATTGTTAGTGAGAAATGCTGTACTAGTAGACAGGTTTTTGATTGGTGCTCAGCAGTTGTGCATTGCTTACATCAAATGTATTTTTAGATTAATTCTACTTATTATGGTTTATTAGCTGATTGCTAGGTAAACAGATGTAGGTGGCGAGGAAGTATATATATGTATTTATATTTATATATATTTGGTGTGCAGGAATATTAATCATCTAATCAAAAATACATTGAAATATCAACAACCAGATGGACATATAACCGTAATCTGAAATGAAAGTTTTGTTCCGCATATGTTATTTCTGGCTTATTATCAAAACACATATATAACATATGTTTATATAACCTGCATTAATCTCTGCCTAATCCTGGTAAACATGGTATCAAAAACGAATTTCAAGATGATTGCCTTGTATGTATGAGATTTATTTCTTTCAGAATTGACTGTGTTGGTATCCTGAAACTTAGAAATGCTGATGTTGAACACAGGATAGGACTGGCAGGAAAATCTAAAAAGAAGAGTACGAAAGCAAAGATGGTTTTCCGTGTAAACATACCTAAAGTTGATGGCAGCTATACCACGCTACAAGTTGCCTCAAATCCTATTTTGTGCAGTATGTATATGATTCTGCTATATTTTCAAAACTCTGCTTTGCAGAAGTGTCCTGTATAACAGTTTACACATATTTCTATTGTCTATGCTTGCCACTAAAACCTTAATTATGTAGAGCACCTATCTTCATATTCATTTAATTTTATAGTGCTATATAGCTTGATCTGTGTTATTTGAATGCCATGCTTACCAACCTTGATCAATAGCAAGCATATTTTTGTATTATAGCACAAATTGTAAACAAAATTTTAAACCTCTCTGGAATGCATCCTCAACCTGTACACTTTCTTGTCCCTGACCTAAACCATGTCAACTGGAACACTTTGCCACAGATTGATATATCGCCTTATGACTTGGGATTGCAGAGTACATCACCTGTAGCTTGTAATACTTTTACAGCTCAGCCTGTTGGAACACCAGAGATTTGTAGGCAGTCCTTGACAGAGTGCTTTGTGAATGGTGGTGCTGACTTGTTCTTAATTGGCAAGAACTTTAGTAAAGGTGTTAAAGTATTTTTCAAAGAAATAGGTGAAAATAACAAGGTCACCTGGCAGAAACAAGGGGAAGTTGAATCAGAGTTTTTCCAAACGGTAAGATATTGCTAGGATTTTTGTTGTTTAGTTGGACATCATAACACATTGCAATGCTTCAGGTTGTATGGACAAGATCAATTTAACTTAATTGACTAGTTTCATATGCCCATTTCTAGGGTTCGTACAGTCTTGAAAAGGTCTTGAAGTTTAAGGGGTTTCTTGAAAAAGTCTTAAATTTGGTTCAGCCTTGAAAAGGTCTTGAATTTTGACCAAATGGCTTTGAAAGCCACTCCATAGGTCTTAAATATCAAAAACCTTTGTATCAGTTATCAGTATTTCAAAACCTGTAAATTGCTATCGATTAAAGTCGTCCCATAATATTTTTATCGCATAAAATATCATCGTAAAATATCTACGACAAGTGCTTGAAAGTTGAAATTTTTGCCTGGAAAAGGCATTAAAAGGTGCTTGAATTTTTCCCTGAACCCTAATTTCCATAGTTTAACATTGTGGCACTATTGTGTGTTAAAACAGACATGGGACACTGGGAGTGCTGTGTGTGGAAATTACCATTTCATTCATATGTGAACTGGTAGTGCTCATGCTGGTTCTTAAAGATTATGTTCTATATTTTTACAGACTCACTTGATTTGTAAGATTCCCGAGTACAGAGACAAGACCGTCCAACATCCAGTAAAAGTTGATGTGATTGCCCAGTGTTCAGGAAAATCTTCTGAGCCATTGGAGTTCACCTACATGCCAGGTAAGATTTTGTTCTCATGTTTGTTCTCTCTAACAAAATATGTGAACCAACTTAGGAACCTCTTTCATGCTGTGGGTCGTAGTTTGTGATTTACTGATTGTAAATTTTTTGTGAACACAACATAAAAAGTGCTGTGTGAAACAAAGGAAAAATTGTGTAAAGATTGTATGTCTTATTTTGGAGCCTGCTGCCATGGTCTCTCAAAAATTACTGAGAGGGTAGAGGCTATATGTGATCTGGTGCGGCGATTATGTTGACTTTTCTTACTCCTATGAACCTTAGACAGTAACATTGTTTGGCAGAGCCGCATTTGCTTTCAACACTTTTTCAAAATTATTCTAATGTTATTGTACATGATAGAAGCTTTCTTGTGGGTGTTCGGCCTTTCATAGCTACTTTGCTTGATTTATTGTAATGCTGCATATGTACATATCGAAAGTGTGTCACGTTGGGATGTTATGTTTGCAGATTTATGTTGCTTAAAGTAAGATCATATGCAGTTCTATACATTTAGGGTCCTCCTTGTAATTGGAATGCCTGCAAGAAAGTTCCCTGTCATATTTTTGCATTATGCATAATGAGATGATACCCATGGTATAAACGAGGTTACGCTGTCAAGACTTTTCTGCATTCAAAATTTTATCCTGGATATCTTAGAAAGTTCTGTTCACGAGAGTAGAACAGAACAGAACTTTCCTCCTCCATACCTATTTATCTAAATTAATTTCTTGTGACAATGAAAAAGAAAGCTTGTAAAAATCAAAGATACAAAACATTTTTCTGGTTTTTGCAAAGTCTGACAAAGTTGGTTGGAATGTGAAAGAGTCTTACAGGACTACTCCACATAATAATATATATAATAGAATAATAGAATCTCTGCATGAAGTAAAAACTGATTAAATTGCACCATATTATTCATTCAATTAATACGATGCATGTATCCCCAGCAATAAAAATACGAAAAGTGGATGTTGAATTTCAAAAACAAATTGAAAGCACCCTTTGAGTTTTGAGTAGTCCACCCATGTCGGAGTAGTCCTGTATGTTCTCTGTTATATCCTTCACCTAGCATGTGCAGTGAACTGTTCACTAAATTTCAATATGTAGAAATTAAATGGTTGAATACTTGCGTGTTTGGTGTAGCATTTGGAGGAACAGTTCACTGTAGTGTGCAGTTTTTAAAATTAAGTAGGACTGGCTAATTCTGCAGGGAAGGGATCTCAATCTGAATATTTTGGGAAAATCTGTGATAATTTTTATTTTGAATTGATACAAAATTCCCTTCTCTGCCAGAAAGGGATAACTAAACAAATCGTTATTTGCCTGTATTTCGGTTAAAAAAATATTTCACAAAATTGCTGAACATTTATTGACAAAGAAAAATTTTCAAGAAAGTCTTAATTTTCTTGTAAACTCAAATTCTATGAACAGTGCCAGTATTTTTAGTCCTAGAGACAATGTTTGTTTAGTTATACAAAGCTGTGAAGTTGTTGATTGTGGGTGGGAGGGATTTGTTGCTCTTAATTCTCCCTTTTTCTACAGGCGTCAGGCGCAGAGGTTGAATTAGAAGTTGTCTCCCATACCTCACAAATGGTGTGAGAGAGTTGAACTCGGCTCTGCTAGTTGCAGGCTGATGTGAAACTCATACAGGTTTTGCACACATAATCCGGTACTTGTGGTGGGAATTTCTTACTTTTGTGTAATATAACATTATGCCCAGAACGCAAATCTGTTCTTGTCCCGTAGCGGCTTCAGTGACTGATGGGATGCTCATTTTTAGAGTCAAAATGCCGGTGTAGGTTTTGTTCTAGGTGTACTACACAGTGAGCGAGCGAGTGTGTGTGTGTGGTAAGTACACGCATTTTGACGATTCCTATACTCATTTTTTGTTTTTACATATGCGCCCTGCAGTAAATGAAGTAGCTACTGGCAGAGTGGGTATGTGTTCTGGGTTATGAAGACATTTTCGGCTGTAAAGTTTTCTTTAATGTTTTCAATCAATCTGACACCACTGGCATCACCAGTTTTATTAAGTTACAAATAATAATTTAAGTGATAAGTTTCGCTAGTTTAGTCTGCTTGATGCCATATTAAGTTCAGTTTTCCAAATTTTTGCGAGGACTGATTATTCAAAACTTGTGCAATAACCGATTTTTTTCAGCCGATACATCCTTGGGTAGAGAGGTGTTGCTAGCGAGCTGTCGCAAGAGTTGAATCCACCCACCAGGAGCACTTTTTTTTCAGCAAACCAATTCCTGAAAAGTGGAGACCTTCAATGGCAGATAAAACCAAACTATACTGCTTGTAATCACAACAGTGCATACTTTGCCGATCATAAAATAATCTAGACTATTTTTGCTGCTTCAAAATTTTATTTGTTCTTGTGACTCTATACCTGCTAAAAAAAAGGTCTCAATAGTCCCAACTTTCACATGCTTGTTTTCCTCAAGTGATTATGAAATGTATCGGATTCGAATTAAAGTTCCTTCTTACCTTTATTTTTCTGGAATTAAATTTTTGCATTCATACCTATGGTATGATTTTGTCTAGTATTCAGCAAAACTTGTCTGCTCTGATTAAAGTGGTCATATCCAGAAACAGTGTGCCATATGCATGGGGTCAAGGATGCGTAACTGTTTCAGTTTTTACCAAAATCTTTTCTCATCATGATTTTCCACTATTGCCAAACACAAGTTTGCTTTGTTCTCAGATATGAATGATTACTTGAGGGTGAAGTAACATAATATGTATTAGACTAGAGGGATTACTAACCATCTTAGTAGTCTCCCTGGGTCGATAAAGTCTATAATATTGCTGGTGTGCAGGAATCTCGATTGAGAATATTCTCCATACTTGTCTTGGAGAATACTGTTGAATCTAGATTCCTCGGGTTTTTCATTCACATTGTTGAATTTAAACCTGAGAATGTTATTTATAATGAATTAAAAACAATACTCCATGTATTACGTGTGTGTTTATGTTTCTGTATATACAGTTTTCTATCTCTGCTTCATGTTTTCGCTATAACTTGTGTTTGGTACTTGTTTCTGGTATGGCCACTTGTAGCATAGTACACTGTACACGCATCCATATAAAAACAAGTGCACTCGCTGGCATCATGCGAAGCACGTAGCTTTCACTAGTCTAATGTTTGTGTATTTTTACTCGCAGTTTATAAGGAACCGAAGAGAGAGATTGCGTCTACAACAGAGGTTTCCACGTTCCTGACAACTGGAGTGTCTCCAGGTATTTAACATTTCCCAACTAATAGTGTTACGAGTTATGCTGATGAAAATGACCACTGTCACTGCCCAATTATATGTTTCATTTTGACACAATATATGTATTACATTGTGTAACCTCTACTACATGTGCTACTTGTACAAACATCTACTAAAAATACTGCTTCTACTATAATTCAATTAAATACTACAGATGTGTGTATTATCTGCAATGCATTTTGGCATAAAAAGATATAATGGTATTGACGTATATATTCCCTGATGGTTTTATTTTGGAAACTTGATATTTTACAGAAGCGTTAGAGCTGCAGAGAGAGATATTGGAACCACAGCAACAGCAGCGTCAGGGAGCCAACTTTTTGCTGCCAACGGATTTATCTATCTTCACTCCGCCAACGCAACAGATGCCCACCCCTATGGACATAAGCTGCACTATAGCAAACACCCAGGATACAAGAAGTGGAACAGGTACTTTACAAAATGTAGCATTCTTAGCAGGTGAATTTAGTGTTCACCATGCTTAAATAGTTCAGATGAAATTTTGTCTTACACAGCCACGTATTTCCTGCTCTGATGACATTTTGTGGAGGAACTTTGCATTATCACTTCTTGTGATATGCTTTTAAAACTAATATTAGACTTGAGATTGTGAAATGCACCATTTATGCTTGCTCTTTCATCATTGTTAATTCGCAAGTTTGTTTTGTAAAATTAATGGCGTATTCCTTTCCAGAGCATAGCTTACCCTTGCCTGTGGCTGTTTTTAACAAAGGAGCTGAAACTGCCAGCCTTTTGCAACATGTGTCTCCAATCCTGGTGACTACTGTGACTGAAGGAACTCAAGCATGGCCTGTAAATACACAGACCTCAACCCACCAAGTGAACCAGGTCCCTGTTGCTACCAAGAGCACCTTGCCAAAAATGACACACGATGATGGTACATTATTCACTTGTTAATGTATATAAATGTTCAGTCTATTGTAGGAAAATCCGCATGATATTTTCACAGTGTCTGAGACTTTTCTTAAGGAATCGAAATAAATACAATAAACCACTGTTATTTGACTGTAACTTTCTTTGTAAATTTTCAAAAATGAAGAGGTGGGCATGTAAAAGTATACATTTTGGAAAGGTTATACTTTAATGTTTAATGAATCCAAAGGCAAATAGAAAAGAATTCTCATGATCTGATAGGCATCAATTTTTTTGGGGGGAAAATTGCGTTTTTCGAGTTTTACTTTTCAAAAAAATGTAAAAGCGTTGCACCTATAAAGCTGAAACTTGGCAAAAATTATCTTTATAATATATAGGTCAACAAAACCATGACTCAAATTTAGAAATTTTTAAATAATCATTTTTGAACAAAGCAAAATTTTAAAAATCCTAGGCACTGTAGCTCATTTAAGCAAAATTTCAAGTTTGTAGATGCATGATTTCTTGACTTTATCTTTTTAAAAATTAAAATTGAAAAACACTATTTTATCCCAAAATGACATTTATCAATCATATATCAGAATTCAAACTATTTATTTAAGCTAATGATTTTAAAGTATAGAGTATTAACTTTTTTATTAAATCTATTTTTTCGTATGTCTGTCTCTTCATTTTAATTACTAAAACATGGTTATAATGTATATACACCTCTTCGTATCGAGGGACCTTAAGTGGGCACGTACTGTTCTGCACAACTTCTTGTCAAATTTTGGACATTTAAATGAAATGTTGCCTGAACGGGACCAGCCAGCTTAACTTAACTCCATACATCATTGTCCTGCATTCAATCTGGGGGCTTATTGTAAATTGAATAGTTGTCCAGCAATATTTACCACCTTAATAGAAAGGGGAGATTATGCACTACAGATTTGTCTTGTGCACCAAAAGGCAATTTAAAGTTCAACAAAAATTTGAAATGATACTTTCAAAAAAAAAATGTCAAGATATCACAAACTTTGCTGGACATGTGTTTTGATACTCTTAGGGATTAACCAGCGACTTTACTAGAAACCACGGAGATTAGCAAGAAGCTCCCAGAAAGCATGGTGCTGGGTCATGCACTAACAAACTGTGTTTGATTTTTTTAGCTGTTTGATGATTTAAAGCAGTTCTCTTCTGTAATATTATCTGTTTTGAATTTCTACTTATTGTCTCCATCTTTTTCTTTCAGTTCTTGCAGCGCTTGGACCAGATACTATGAATAATCATTAAGAGAGTTTGATTTGCTGAAGACACAACGATGGACTAGTATCAGACTTCTCCAAAGAAGAAGTTAACCACTAAATTATTTTATGATAGCATGTACAGAATTGTTCACAATTATAATTATAATTCTAGTTTGGTGTTACTATGTGTACCATATGTATAGTGTGATTTTATATTTGAAGTTAAGATGTTTACATATTTGTGTATGCTATATATTTTCGAAACATGAATGAAGTGGAATTCATACATCCATATTTTTTCGGCAGCGAACAAGTGTTTTGTAAATCATATATAGTTATTGGTGCATCTTCTGGTGAGCCAAATATTGCTAAAATGATTGGCATCAATTTGATGGCAAACAGTATTATATTACAGATACTGAGTATAAAGTGTTTACATTTTTATGTGCCAGGTAATGACACATCTAAAAAGAGGTGCTTAATTTACATTGTGCCACTGCATATTATATTTTTCACAATTAAAAAATTAAATCCTGGTGGGTCATTAGATTTGTGTATATTGTTAGTTAACCATGAGAATAGGTTTTAACGGATAATCATTTTGATCTTGTTCTTATGCAAGTTCATTCAACTCTAGTCATAATTTCTCAGTGTACATATCCATATGCTGACGATAGATTGGTTAGATTAAATAATGGGAATTCGATTGTGAACATGTGCATCAAGGAAAGATAGCATTACTCGGATGGAAATTAACTTTTTAGCGGTGTAGAAAGAGGGTCATCTACCAATTTTATAGATCTGCTAGACTTTGTATATTGTTGAGATTAACAACTAGTCTACTGTTAATTTTCTGTCCTGCCGATAGAATGTTAATTGGTCGATAATTTTACTGGTAGTTGCTGTGCAATGTCACAATAGTTGATCTAAATAAATATGTAAACATCATGATAAATGAAAAGATCTAACTGAGCTTGTTGTATTGTAAATATTGTATATATACATATATATAATGTACTGAATGTATGTGTTAAATCAGTTTCTTCCCAATATGCCGAAGTTTTTGCAAAACTGGCAAAGCAGTGTGCAGTTAGGGAATTGTGTATTTTGTTATATTTTTGATAGTAGTGAGCATAGGGTAAAGAGAGGTGTTAGTTGTCCATGTTCATTTTGTATTTTTTAAATGCGAAGTACAATTTATTTTACGGGAAAGGAGAGTTTAAGGTGCAGCAAACTTCAATAAAGGATCACAAAGTGCTGACATACGAATTGTAAAACTGTAAATCAAGATATTCAAGTTTGTATCAATGCCGGACTGTGTGATGGTATTTCTTGTCTGGTATTGGATTTGAAATTGCTGCAAACTATAATAAGATCAAGATATGTTTTACTTTCATGTGAACTCTTGTGTTGAGGCAGTGTTAATGAAATCAAATTTTGTATGTAATGATAGTAACTGGTGAATGGTGCTGAGAGATGTTAGATGGGCAGCTGGTACTGAAATATATTGATGACAAGATACATGTTTTATTTTTGTAATATAGTCAGTTTCAAACGTTCAGTAAGTAATAGATTTGTCAGATTGCATAATATTTTCTCGCTGTTAAGTGCTTTTATCATATCTTAGTTTTATGACTTAGCAATAGACTGATCACACATAAAACCAGAACCAATGACATTGTATTTCACTTGTATTGATAACATTTTCTGTTTAAAGCTCTTATTGCTTTAAAACTGTTTTCAAATAAACTTTGTTAAAAAAAACCTATGCTTTAAGTGTGCAATCCTTATATTGATGAAGTAGATGGAACGGTTTCCCTGCTCATTGATCGACTAACAAAAAAGTCAGTAACTGATTTCTCTTGCGTGGAAATCGAGAATCTAAGACAGCTGTCCAGAGAATGAGTTGACAAATGCAAAGACATCTGAAATGCTATGGTCTACATCTATCTGGCTAATCACCCTTATAATGTAAAAAAAAATGAAAAAACTGGTTACTACCAACCGAACTAGCACAAAGTATTATTGCTGTTTATCCTATCTATAGGATACACAGCATTGGTATCGTCTTTCACGTGATAATTTTCAATATTGTTTATTTT
>JAOXYB010064167.1:0-24653 GCA_028565635.1 Phoronis ovalis
CAAAACTCCGTGACCGGAACTCTCGCTCTTATATGCGATATTTCCCTTTTCCGGTCACGGAGTTTTGTAAAAGATTTTATCATTTATGGTTTGGGTCTAGAAGTTTACCGTCTTGCGGAAGTTGTAACCTGGGTACACTTCTGTAGTACCCCTTACGACAACGACCCTTTCAGCCAAACTAATTCAAGGATGAAGTTAATCCTAATAATAGGACCAATACGTCAGTATCCGTATCTCTAAATTTGAGGCTAAAATTACACTTTCCTATTCAAAAACTATAGTCTTTCGGGAAAAAAAAAGAAAATTCTCATACAGCAATGCTCCAATTAATGGTCTTAGTTATTATCAAGCGAAAAATATATACTTCTCAGTGTGGTCCAACATTTGTTGAATTTTAACCTTGCCGGTATATAAAATAACGAACTATTAAAATCCTCGTAGTATTGCTGTATCGATAATTTCATCGTACTTGTGAGTTTTTATTATTAAATTCGAAAGACGATAGTTTTTGAATAGGAAAGTGTTAGGACCAATACGGCAAATATTGGGACTATTATTAGGACTAGCCGGGATGAAGTCTTTGAAAATCACAATAGTCAATACATAGCCATAGGCAAAATGGTGAAGAACGTAATGTTTTGTGAGTCATATTTTCTAAGTTTTATTTTGGTAACAGTTAATTAAATATGTGCATGGATGATACTACTATCTTTACTGTATCATTGTTATGCAAAACGTGCTTCCTTCCTAATAAAATATTAGCAAAATAAAACTTGAACAAATCTCAGCTAACCTTGCACCATAGGTGTTGACATTTGAAGGTCAAGGTTAGCTAAGAGCAAATCCATCAGCCGTTGTTTTCATTGGTTCATCGAAAAACGGAAGTTTGACCAATCAAAAATTCTTATTCGAAATAGATTATCGTAGTGAAAGGAAAGAACTGATGGTGTGTTTTTTGTAGTGACGAGAAATCAGTCGACTGTCTCTAAATTTGAGGCGGAAATTACATTTTGTTTATGTTATACCTTACACATATGATTTTGTTTAGACGTGGGTAACCTAATTTTGTGTTCTGCCAGGTAATTTGGCCTTGGAGTGACTTGCAAGGTAGGAGTACGCTTACTTGACAGTTCATTAAAAACAGTTACATAAACATATTAGCATACTATACAGGTAAATTGTTCAATTTTATTACGCAATATGTATACTTAAAGGGGTTGAAACGTTTCTTGATGCAAATTTCTTAAATTTTTAATCAGTTTTTGAGAGTTTCATTGTTGATCAGAGTGAATTAGGCTGCCAATATATTCCGAAGATGTATTATATTATAATCATTATTTATAAACTGCTAAGTGAAGTGCACGTCCCTCATGTTCATCTACCTTTTATTTATTGTAGTTGTAGTAGTCACTTTCTACCTGGTTGTGATTTATAGGATATTTTAAACCATAGATGGATTATATTAGATATCCTAGCTTGTAACAATTAATTTATAAACTTTTTATAATTGCTGTCAGTCACACTGAAATATATTTTAATTAGAAATAGTTGCATTGAAAAGCTCCTGAAAATGAATTTGCTGAATATCTTGCTAATGGTACTTAATTCAGATTTATAGACTAAAGCAATTAGATTTCTTTTTTATTTGTGTAATACGCAATGTATTAGACAATTGTAGGTATATGTTTTTCATAGCTTGGGGTTTATACATATTTAACAGCTGTGTCTACACATTGAGAAAAACTGAGATATTGACACAAATTAGAAAAAAACAAGTTAATATTCGTGGCTATTGGCATTAAGAAATTGTGAAAAGCTTACATGCAGTTATGAACCTACTTAAGAACTTTCTCTGGCTGTTGTACTCTATAAAATTATATATATTTACTAAGTGAATTGGATAAATTGATAATTCGTGTATTGGTACTGTTCAGTTGAATGTAAGACTCGTATTTAATTTCAACCTTTTAAAACTTGTGTTTAATGTGATACAGTTAGTAAACCTGTAAATTTGGTAATTATGCCCAAAAAAATACATTTGGGGATTTTTTAGGTTCCAGTTATGACTTTTTGCAATAAATAATGTATATACTAATTCTAGCCATTAAGAATGGGTGCAAAACTAAAAACTCTTAATTTTTACAGATTCAAAATTCACACCCTTCTATATCCATATTTTAACAATTTCCTAAATTCATATATGAATGCCTTGCTCTAGATTAATTATTTCCCCCAAATTCAAAGCTCTTACATTTACAAGATTCATATATGTTTATATTAGTAGTTTTGTTTGCATTATGAACTAAAAAGGAGTATTCTAAACAGTCAGGCTCCATTTATATTAACATTTGCAACAAAAAATATGTGGTGGAATGAACAGCTTGCGTAGCAGTTTGGTTTTCAAGTTTCTGATAAATAAAGCAGGTACATTTTTCATTTGTGTAGTTTCACTAAATTCAAACATATTCATTTTTTCTGATTTTTGCAATTTTCAAAATTCATACATCCCCCAAATTGGAAAAAAAGATTATTTTTTTATTGTACTTTAATTAATCAAAAAAGTTGATTCCCCAATATTGATATTTTCTTGGTCAAAAAGATATGCATGTACTTAAAGATAGTAAATTACAGGTAAAAGACAGGTTGTTGTGCTAGTTCCAACATAACATATGCTTCTATTTTTTCTTATAATATGTTTTTATTGATTTGATAAAATTTTGCTAAGGTAGGAACAAGTGATTTTTAAAATTATTTTCCAGATATCTGATTTGTTAACATCTGAAGTGGAAAGGATAATAAAACTTTATAACTGTTTAACATGCTGAATTTTGCTAAATTCACGAGTAACAAAAATCGTTTACATTGCTTAAAAACAAAACACGTTAAAATTGTCCTTCTAAAGTAAAAACAGTTTCTAAAGAAAGAGTAAATAAAATTGAATTAATTATTAGAAAATTCTTTTCATCGAACAACTTACAAGTGCACAATCTAAATTGTAATATCTCCTAGAGATTTTTTTGTTTTTGTAAGTCAAATTTGAAACAACTTTTTTTGAATGATTGCTGTATTATTTTAAAAAAAATTTGGAACTTCAAATATTAAAAAAAAAAAAAAATTATGGACAATGAAAAAATGTCTTATAATTTAAAATCGCTCTTTATCAATTGAATGATATGTACCGAATATACTAACACTAAATGAAAATTATATAAAATATTTATTGACTAATATTTTGATGCAGACCTCACAGTCCCTAAGCAGATTGTATCTCTTTCTAAAACCATGAAAAATAATTTAATTAATGACATTTTATTCGTTTTTAAATTTTCCCTATATTGCATTTAACCACAGATAAGTTGGCACCAAGATATTAGTCATTGTAAATGGACGTATTTTTAATAGACAAATAGAAAAAATAAACAAGTAGGGTCTAAACCAAGAATACCAAATTGGGCATGTTCACGAGAATAAAAAATAGATCAGGCTAACAAACGTGCATGGGATAAAAAACTAAAATCAAACATACATGCATGAGAGAAACAGTCAAGAGTCGGTCTAATAAATGTGCATGGGAGAAAAGCAAGGACCAGGCTAACAAACTTGGACAGGAAAAAGAAAAGAGTTAGACTAACATATGAGCATGGGAGGAAAAACAAGAATCAGACTAACAAATGTGCATGGGGCAAACAGGATCAGAATGACGAAGGTGTGCAAGTGAAAGAGACAAAGGTCCGACTACCAAGTTGATGAGAGAAATGACAAGAGTCGGTCTAAGAAAAACTAGGATTAGATGTGCATGGGGAAAACGGGACCAGAATGACAATTATGCACATGCAAAAAAAGGCAAGGGTTAGCCTTAAAACAAGCATGAGAGAAAGGACAAGTCAGTCTAACAAATGTGCAAAAAACAAGGATTAAAATAACAAACATGCACGGGAGAAAAAACAAAACAGGAGATAGTCAAGCTTTCAGTGATGTGCTGTACTGAATTATAATAAATTGGATGAATTGATCAGCTTTTACTTACCAAATCTGATGTTTTGATTCAGATTAATTTGATTTTGTGGGTATAATTTGCATTAGATTTAACAGTTTCACAGACAATGTTGCCAATTTTAAACTGTAATATTGAATTATCAATCTCACATCGTATTTCTCAAATCTGATTTTTTTTTTTTTAAATATTTTAATTTATAATTTTTTATCTCACTGGATATCACAAGGAGGTGTTTGACTACAAATTTTCCAAAGACTATGGGAGACTTTAAAGTGTGTGCATACTGTTGTTTAATGCTCGACCCACCAGTACCTTATTAGAAATTAACATAATAGCATTGATAATGCTCTCAAAAAGTAAGGCTTTTTCTTAAAAATTCAAAAACTTCTAGCAAATTAAAAAGATCTATAATTTACATAACTCTATATGAAAAGGGAAACACATTTTGTGGAATTATGGTGAATAAAAGAAAGGTAAATTTATGTGTATTACAGTACAACTTAAATTTGGAAACCCATCCAGCTTTTTGTAATAACCAGGAATCAAAACTTTAAATTATTTTAAGCTTTACTCATCAAAATGATGCTGTAGTAATTTAAGTTCTTAATTCCTTCTACAGTTTTAATAAACTACCACTGGTAAAAAAAAATATTTTTTTTGCTAAAATCTACATATCAGGAAACTTTTAGAAAGAAATATTATGTAAAAAGTATTTCTTTAAGTAATAATGATGAGCACTTGGGTTATTGAGTATCAATGAAAAATATTAAAAAATATCAGTACTAACGCAGAAAAAATAAAATGGTAGAACTAGGTACAAGGATAACTGAGATATCATTAAAAAATACACCATTTGTTTGACTGCTGGATATGTTTGAGCTTCTTGTTTTTGACGAAAAACGATTTTAGCCTTTTTGTTCAACCACCCACCTCTTTAGTTAATTTTTTTCTAATAATTTGATGAACCAAAATTGTTTTTAATGATAAAACAAGATAAGGAAGAGATTGTATTTACATGCAATTCTACTTGCGAAAACTTTTTCGTATTGTTATTAAAAGCAACATCTGGATAAACATCATTTAAACATGTGTTGGGTACCTTAGCTATCAAAAATCAGTAATATTCTAACATTTTCACCACAAGAAAATGATAAATATGGTTGTTATATGGTATACACTGAATTAAGTGGGTTGCCAGATTGACAAAGAAAGTTTTATCAGTCGCAATACATTCAGACCTGCCACAGTTTATCTGTAGTCTAGTCCGCTAAGCAAAGCAAGCTCTCTGCCGATATTCGGAATGAGTCATCATGGTAGGTGACGATGGTCACAATAATGTAACATTATGAATGGTTGTTAGGACAATGCTCAGTGACTATAATTTAACAAAGCAAAAAATCTAGCATATTACTGTTTTCTGAAATTTGAACAAAGGAAAAAAGTTGTGTGCACATTTTTTAAAGGTACACATGTAACACCTTCATAAATATGTCTTGCTGTAACATATTTGTGACCAGTGAAGCATAAGATGTTGTCTTTATATTTTTATGTTACCATAGATTCACAATTCAACATTTTGTTTAACCTTTCTATATTTTCTTCAGAAAATACTTAACAATGAGGTGACATACATTAAACATGAAGATATAACTCAACAAGAACCCAACCAAGTCTACACTAATTAGCAGACAACATGACGGAGTATGTAGAAATACATTTTATAAAAGCATTGAAAAGACGACCACAGGATCGGACATATAAGGTTTGTAAGATTTCTCATTTTGACACTTTTTTTAAAATAATGAAATATTGATCAGTAATCACGAAACCTTGTGCAGAGTACTTGCAATATGTGTTTATTCTTGTACCTGGAAGCTACAGCAAATTTTTATTAATTTCTAAAATTAGACCCACCCACCTAACCCTCTTTGTTTGCAGAAGCTGCCACACCAGCAGCAAATTCTCACAAATTGTATAGAATGGCTGCCCAATATAACTAATAGATCATTATTGTGATGGGCATGCATGCAAAACTACAATAGATAAATGGCAAGCTTAAGTGCTAAATAATATCATGGCCAATTGTGGAATATTAATACAGTACTGTTTACACAGAAATGTTTACTATCCTATCAACACTACAATCACATTAACTAATTTACAACAGTCTAACATGAATTTCCAAAAGTGAATTGTATAAGATAAATAAACATCATTAGTAATTAGATATACAGTGATCAAGAAAAATATATAAACTTAATTTGGCAGTATTTACTTACTGCAGGGCTTAAAATTGGATGAAATGCATTTTAACGAAACAGTACACAACAATTGCATATATACCATTTTGTTTTTACACAAGTTCTATATTTGTTAATGTGAATGCTTACTTCTATATAAAAAAAAACACCTCCAATCAGGATTTAAAAGTGCTTTGCAAATAGATATAATATTGTTGGGACCATCTAGTGTCTGTATTGTTAAAATGAACTGCTCTCTGGTGACTTTGGAATCTGGAACGACAGAAATTTGACAAGAAGGAAGCAAGTATTTGTATGATAAACAGTAAATTGCATATAGCTCTCCAAGCAATAAAAGGCATACATGCATCCCATGTCTAGGTCATATTCGAGGATAATTTCACTGACGTTGTGTCACAGCAAAATATATATATATAATATATAATGTTCGCTAGAGTTCAAGGTAACATTTTACATTGTTTCAACTATACCTAGACATTCGCCAAAAAAAATATTTAACAGTTATCAATTTAAGAAAAGATCCAAGTGATAAGAATTTAGTATAATTTCATTGGCTGGGGTCATGCAAAACATCTGCAAACTACTTACATATTTTTTTCTGGGCAAATAGATGGTGATTTTGAGTTCTAGATACTGTATCAGATCCCCTGGGGGATTACTTTCATAATTTGTGTAGAGGGATGCTCCACACAACTTTTCAAACCCTAATAATAGCTTTCAAAGATTTGAGAGATAGTGTAGAATTCCATGCATAAAATGTATTGATTTCTTCAAATAATTATTATTTTAATTTTACTTGCAAGAATTCCTTTAGATCTCTTAATTTGTAGAGGGTTTTGGGAATATTTTATGCCAAATTTGCTTGAAAGAATCTGCATGAAGCTGATTTAACCACAATATTGGTAATGTGAAATATGGAAACTGCAATAAATCACCGATCTAGAACATGTGAGGACTTGACAAGCAACTTATAAATAAATACTGGTCCTTGTATTATTACATATGGATAGTATCGCTCTAACTTAATGTAAAGAAAATAGAAATCCAATAACTTACTGTGAATGGCTGATCAAGTGAATCTAGGGAGGAACTTCCCAGCAATAAAAAAGAAACACTAAAGATTTATTAGAAAACTACCATACATTGTAACATGCGGATGATATACATAATTATATATAGTATATATATTGTTCACTTATTTTTTCATATAGCTAATTCATTCACTAATACACTAAGAACACTTTTAATCAATAAGTATCATTAGGTAAAAGACACTTTATTAATAATAATACAAAACGTCCTTGCTGAAACCATATGTTACCACCATGAATAGTCTTTTTATTTTCTTATATTTATCTTGTGTATGTATGGCATATTATTTTATACTCTGCATTTCTATAATAAACTGCAAATAGCATAATATTGACAAAAGTTTTGTAGGTCAGGTTTTCTATACAGTGTCTGAGTTTTTGAAGGTAAAATTTTTAACAGGATATTATATTACATGTCAATATTACAATATCTGTAATACATTGAGTTTCCCCTTCAGCATAAGTATTTGACATCAAAATGAAGAGACAATGACATAAAAGTATATATTCTTGGAATGAGAATATTTGCAAAACAACAAGTTATGTGGGTGAAATTGTTATAATTAGTATATATGTTCATGGCTAAGTGGCCATTTTCAGAAAAAACTGTCTTTTTCAAAATGTAATTTTCATTTATTAGAAACTCCTGTACCAATATTTGTGAAGCTTAAATGGTCTTAGAATTTTACATCCAGATTTGTTTTAAATTGTCTAGATAAAAGACAACAAAATATTTTTAAATTTTGAAAATTCAAAATTTTTGAACAATTGAAAGTAACAATCTGAAAGAATTTGTAGATTTCTAAATAAAGATTATTTATGCTAAATTTCGCATTCATGTGAAAAACGCACATTTTCCCCATTTATCAGACCTGAAATTCCAACCACATACCATAACTTGTAAACTTAAATGTACTTCACACATTTGTGGAGTGTGACTGCATCTAGATTTTGATTTACAAAATCACAATAAAAATATTACAGTGCAATGTATCAAAGAAATGGAAAATTTGAACAATGTTCAAATGTAATGCAATATTCTATTGAGTTTAAACTTGCAATATAATCATATTAGGGAGGTTTTTGCATTCTATTCTGAAACAATACACAAGCTAGTTTATGCTCTTTTATTCCAGTGCTTAGTAAATATGTTTGCCCCCTTTAGAAAATATTACTGCTATTTGAATTAGAAGAAAGCCAAGAAGTAATTGTAATTACTTCAAAATTTACTATTTACTGCTGTTTTGTGCTACTGCTGCTATTGATACACTTAGATCTATATAACACAACATAACAATGTCAGTCGCATCTTTTTGCAAATGGCAGTATTATCTTGCACTTTGCATCTAGTCCATGCACGAAGTCTATTTAATCCAGATTAAAAAAGCTACAAAATTTTATGGATTCTGAGTCATACTTGATCTTGTGAGCATCTTGTGATAATGCTATTGATCAATAAGAATCCAGATTGAGCATACTGCATACATTTGAGACATACTCTTTCATTTTCACCCTGATTAGCTCATCTTTATAGGGTTGATGTCCTCATTACTGATTGTTTTGTCCCAGCTGGTCAAACATTAATAAAATACATTTGCCTCTTTTAAATTGTTTAATCAGAATTTCATATGCAGTATTTAGATGAAACATCTCAGAAGTAAAATAACTAGTCCCAAGTATGCCTTAGATTTTGGATTATGTCTAGATTATGTGAGTGTGACTTTAAAACTGCTGGGTTTGTCTAATCATATTCACTGCACCCTGGTGTAAATGTACAGATGTGACAAGTATTAACATAAATTTTAAAAAAATGAGTACCACAACTGATAATATATCTGGGCTTTGTTAAACAAAATGTTTCAGAAATATGTTTTTGTTTTTAATTTTATTTTTATAATCAAATACCTTTAATAAATAATCGACTGCAATTTATACTATTTAATTACATAGCTTTCAGTGTGTAAGTAAATTGAACAAATAAGACTAACAAGTGCAACAACATATCTGACATCATAACTTGTCACTAGGTGTTGCTGAAACCACCCATTCAGCTTAGCTGTACACCCTGTTATCCATAATTGGTACTTCCTCCATAAGAACAACAATAATTTCATGATATTTCTTTTAATTACCAGAATGATACTTTGCCATCCATTATACTAGATGAGGTGGATGTTGCATCATTATGCCATGCAATATTACAGTTCACCGTTTAAATATATTTGAGCATACAGTTTAGACATGTTAGAACGGTAGTGTTTTTGCCCTTTTTCCCAATTTTTTTAATAATAAAATAAAATATTCATTACCAGATTTTGTATCCAACATTTTGCATGTTTACCTGACATATACCAAACATAAAGCAGTCTGCTATATTTTCTGTAATGTTGTTTTTGTTTTGAATAATTCATAATTAATGATTATCCATAGGTGCAATTTGATGTGATTTTAGAACTTTTTGAGATGGGGAGCAGAACACTGACCAACATTGCTAAACCATTTAGCTCTAAACTGGATTAGATACTGCCATGTATCCCTGGTGTACATCATATAATATCAAGCTCGTTTATGGTGAATGTGAATGTACAGGACATGGTAGTAAACTCCTCGATAATAAATCCCTTAAATCCAATTGTGAAATTGTACATCAGGGATAATAAATACCTAAAAACCACTTAACTAATCGCCAGATCATATGTGTATAATTGTGCTACATTAATTTCTGTTTATGGGTTTATGGATTCCTTGTGCAAAGCAGCTTCACCAAGAGCCGATTGATGTTTCAAGTCCACTCTGGTTAGGTAGGCCTGGGCATGGAAGACACATTTAAAAAAAATATTCTGGCATAACTGGTTAATTTACTAAATGGTCCAATGCACGAAAAAGTTTTCATCTTCAGAACATGCAGTAACTTCAGACTTGATGTTGCTGCTCCAAATAAAGGACATGAGGAGAATACACAAAATTACCACTATAAAACTATTTTGGGGGTCTTGAGGCCTGTCTATGAAATTGATGATTTTTGTCCTTCTAAAACAGAGACTTTAGGCATCAATTTGTAAATACTAATTTTCATACTCAGAATGCACTTTAAATTCCATTGAAACTTAAGTTAATGTGGATGGTTTCTACCTTTGTCAAAAGTCAGGAGGGAGTGTTCAGGTGGGAGATTTAAAATTGATTACCAGTATTGACTGATTGGCTACAGTTTGCAGTGTTCTATTGTTTCAAATCACATAGAAATAAACCACTTTATTATTTGTGACAAGTTCATGCACATCTATTGAACTGTAAGGCACCTAGATATTATTTGTTAGTTTTTGATAAAACATTTCATCAGCAGTTAATTATTATCTTTGGCAGATATTGAACAGTAAGGTACTACTTTATTGCTGTCAACAGGTAATATGTGATCAACAGGTAATTATTATTTTTGACAGGCATTGAACAGTAAGGTACCAAGTTATTTTATGTTTTTAGTGAAAAGTTTCACTAACAGATAATTGCTATTTTCATAGCTTCCGTTTTGAAGCTGTTGTTCACATCATTTCCTTTCATTTTGTGGTAATGTGAATTTATTACAGAGCTGTAGATTTATGTGTCTACATTAGTCTTGGCATTATTGCAAGAGAAATCCCAAGAGTAATCCTGGTCTGTGTACGACTCTGGGATTATGAATGTAACTAATTCTAAAATACACAAAGTATGAAAACAATTATTATTAATTGTAATTCTTTTCACCAAAGAAAATTGCTAGGTGGGCTTTAGCTGCTTAAGTAAACATTATAAACACACACTTTTTTTTAGTAAACATCACTTGTTTTTGACAAATTATGATTTTAAAAAAAATGTATATACCAAATAGGGTTTGAGATCAACCTAGAGTCTGATCTAAGAACATACTGGTTAGAGAGCTACCATTTTGTGAAGTTTTTAATCCTCTCGAAAGTTTATTGCTTATCTTAATTTACTCCTGTTGATTTTGCTTTTATTATACACATGCATAAACAAATTAACAGAGTTTAATTTAATGTTCTCTGACAGATATAAACTTGTATGGTTTGTTTTAATTATTGATTACGGTAGTACTGTTATTGTTTCAGAGTTGTCTGTAAGAGTTGAGCTGTGGGATATTTAATCTGTCCATAATAAAATCTATAAATACAATGTATATTGATACAATGTATATTGTATGACTGATGTATAATTAATATATTAGCTTGTTAAAGTTTCAGTCTAATTATCCGATGTTCAATCAATAAAAGATTATGTATAGTCAATGTGATTGTAATTGTTTCTATACTAAGTGCGAAAAAGTAGCAATGAATTCAGTGCCTTCTAGGTGTTATATCTGTAGAGGCTATGGGGTATGCAGAAGGGTTGTTATTACTAGGAGTTTCTAACTAAGAGTCACAAAAAAGAGTGAAATTTCTTTGATGAAATTATGATTTCTGAATTGTTAAGCTTTAGGCCATTTTACGGTAGCAATCTCAGACTTTTCTATGAAATGGATAAAAAAATGAGATATTTAATCAAATTTTATCTATTAGACACTTACTGTTAAATAGCCTATACATTCATGCATATATGTGCATTTTGTTTGTACAAAGATAAATCTAGTACTGATTTTCAATAATTTTTTATTTAAAACCCATATTAATTACCTTTTGGCATATCCATTGCCTGGTAGCTAATATTAAATAATGCAATGATCCATTGGGCATTTTTGCTCTCTGCTATAAGGATATGCATATTAAATAAATCTGGTACAATGGTACTACATTGAGCAAATATATCACATGACCTCTGTTGCCAAATGAAATTGGTGTACCATGCTAATAATAATGGTAAATTGAATTGTTATTGAATGCCACAGACTGTGTTGGTAGTGACATCTAGAGGAGCAACCAGTTATAAGAAGGTACATCATAGCAGTCACTGTCAAACGTTAAAATCTTAGATCACAATGTCCTTTAGCGCCACCTGCAATTTTACTATGTAACTGCCTTGCTAATCCTAAAGTAATTTTGCTTCATTTTGAATATGCATACTTTGCTTCCTGTGTTGCAAAGCAAATAAGGACACTAATTAAAATTCCAATTTCTTGACACCTTTGCAAGTTTACAGTAATGTCTTAAAAATCGTACAAAACAATTGTTATGGTGGAATTCATTTGCATGACCATAATTCTGTGGTTAAATCTAGGAAATGGACTGAGAAATAGGTCATTATTCATATAGCTGACAGTCAATAATTTAAACTCGAAACTGGAAACATTCAGTACTTTGTAAAGCACAATAGTGTGTGTGTTTTGCAATCTCTTCGTACAAACCTACATATAATGTCCTTGCCAAGCAACTACAACTGGCATGTAACAACATAACATTTTCACTGTTTTGTTTCACAACCACTACATTAATTGTATTACTTCTTTAAAATTGCAGGACTTGGATGTCATATTCTCTTACCTTAAAGCATTAGAAGCATTAACGTCATTACGAGAGCCTGCTCTTAGAGCTATATGCAAGACTATTCGTTATGAATTCCATGGAGCTAATGCTGTACTTTACAAGTAAGTAGCTACAGGATATGGAGATACACAAGCTGAAGAGCGAGACCCAATTTCATTCTACTGTGTTTTACAGACATCCCTGCTTGGCTTTTCAGCTCGGACATTGAGCTGTGGGTACAATTATATTAGATTTTTGACGCATATTTATCCTCTATATATTCTGCATTACAGTTTTTAAGCAGTTACATTCTTGCTGTAAATCTGGAGGTGAATAAACTTATCTATCCTTGTTATTTGTTCTCCAGTTTTATCTGGTTAATTTTCATAAACATTCTTTATTGCAGTCGTGGAGAATCAAGTATCTGCTGGTATATTTTACTCTCAGGTTCTGTGTTTATAGATGGATCTATGTTTTTGCCAAGGAGCAGGTAAGTCTTCTACAGTGTGGAAACTTAAATAATATTGTTATCATAATTCGTCACATCATCCTTATCACCAACACTCAACGGTCATTATCAGCATCACTGTAACAGTTTACTGGTGCAATTCACTGGTTCCCACAATCCTTTGCTTGGCAACCAAACTGCAAGTAACCGTCTACCACCAATTCCTGGTTTTTACCTATTGTCTTCCATCAGATGACACTCATTCCTCTGGTGAACATCACAGTAACGGAAGCGCTGCCTGGTGGAAGAGCACATTATCTGTCATGCTATCCTTGTCTCAAAATAGATAACCAATGAAACTAATTGACTTAACTAACCAATCATAGCCATTGGAAGGATATTGATCACCAGTATCGTACTTGCCTGCTGAGTGACAATGGAAACCAGCAAACGAGTACAAAGATTTGTGATTCTTAATGTTCATAGATAGCCATAAGATCTGCAGTTTTATTTTCTTGTCTCGACAACAATATCTTTGAAAGAAATAAAAGAAGAAATTATAACTGGGACCACGACTATATCACTGGTTTCCTCATAAAAGACAAATTATTTCACGCAATATAAGGTTTACTTCCTCTAGGTGTCAGCACTATATAGTGCTGCACACTTCCCTGTTGTCTGTAAGAATTATCTCTTAATATAAATTTGCACATTTTCAAATGACTGCTTTCAACGTCAGCTTTATACTTTCTAGTTTACCGAACCATTTTTTATGTGAGACATTTGCGTAAATGGTTTAAGACGTAAATGGGTAAATGGTATAAGACATTTGCATAACTGTATGAACCAGGTACGCAACATATAAACGTTCCATTAACATTTTTTGTCTCCCCATTCCTAATCCATTTAGTTAAGAAAGAAACCTATTTATTTTCAATTAAAAAGTAATGAAAATCTGTAAAAGAAGGTTATGAAAGATATATAGAGTCTGCCAATGAGATTAAATATGTTCAATGTAATCTCTTAGCTCTGGTAAACTAGTATATCATTCCCTCACAAAAGAAAATGTATACTATACCCTGATAGGATTATTTACGGCTAACTAACCAAATAGGATGAATATAAAGTTTTCAGGAAGATGTAATGCACATTAAATAAGGCAGAGTAGTACTCTGTTGACTAATTGGATAAGTTTGTTACCAAGGCAGGACGTTACATTAAAATCTCTGTGGTTGTAAGTAATGCCATATTTGTTCACATTTGATAGTATAAGGTTAAAAGAAGACTAGTATTAATAATTCTAGGCACGTTTCCCATTTTAATGAAATGCAAACTTTTTTGGAGAATGGCAAATGTGGGCAATTTTTTCTGTACTGCTATATAGTGTTACGTACTATGATGTTTTTTTATCAATATGATAACCAAACTATTGTGAACCAAGGATTAATGAATGCTGTGCTGTAGGAACTGCTTAATTGTCTGCTGAATATTCAAAGGGTAGTACCGATTTCTCTCTGTACTCTGTGTTAAATCATTTAAATGAAGGACTGCCTGTCTTGACGTATGATCATATTTAAGCTTAGACGTTGCGGTAAAGTTTGCAAAGCTAGTGGATGACGTTTTGTGCTTGCTTAATTTCTGTGTCAAAGTTGTTGGCAATTGTTTGTTTATGTGTTGGATACAAAAACCATGGATACTTTAGGAGTACTGGTCAGCTTTCCCAGTGTCCGAAGAAGCAGACACTGCCAAAGGTAATTGTTTGTTTATTTTCAGTCATAGGAACTATTGGTCATCCTAGGTTAAGCACAGTTTATATATGTTAATGACCTGGTTAATATTTTAATTATTGTTTTAGACTTGTGTCAGGTCACTATTTTCATATTGTCTATAATTGATAACTAATCTATTTTGCCATTATGGACAAACAAATGACAGCAAAAACAGTATGGGTGTAACATGAATAGGGATGCCCAGTGCAAAACAATTCACGCATAATCTGGGTCATATTTACTTCCTTAAAAAGGTTGAATTATTCTGAATTTCAAATTTTTTTTGTAGTGTTTACACCATAAAGTTTGAAACAAATTTTCAGCATATATTATCGTATTATAGGAACTTGTAATTGTAGCAGAGATTCCAGCAGAGCCGATTAAGATTATATCACTAAATTTGAAAGACAAAAAACAGTATAATTGCCACATTCAATTTGTTTTGTACATTTAAAATGGACTTTAAATATACTAAGTATAGCTCAGACTGAAGGACCTCTTGCTGAACTTAGCTCAATAGCCTAGTTCATGAGACACCTCTGTTGTAATCTGACATTCCATCACATTCAAGTTGATCAACTTTCTGGTTAATAACAAATGATTGCAACACTTGGATGATTCCACTGAATACAAACCTATGTACCCTATGATTTATACATTTTATCAGCTCTATGTACAAGTCAACAGGGTCTCTAGCTAGGTCTTGTGGATTTAGATTCTAAATAGTACTTTAAGTATTGATTTGGTGTTGAACAGATTTGATACCGGGGTAATTTTAGGAGAAAAGTGTACGCTTTTGATTCAGTTATACTGAAGGTAAGTTTGTTTTTAAAAGAGGATAATTTTGGTTGATTATGACACATCATGTTTGTATGTTAACATAATGTATAACATAATATACACAAGTAAAATAATAATAATCCTCCTTACTCTGGTTCCTTTGTACATATATATATATACATATAAACAGAGTTCTTAATTATGATTGTATCTGAATGTTTATTAATTAAGGTAAATCAGGGTTCCACTAGGTCAAGTATTTGCTGAATTGAATCTGTGCTTGTTGCAGATCAATAACTGAGCAATGCTTTCCATAAACAAAACAAGCATTTCTTACCTAATAATATTTGAAGAATATGAATTATGTAGGCCATGTATTTATAATAGTGTATCCAAGAACGGACAGTTGATGCTGAAGCTATACTTGAAAAACAGAAGTGTACTTCTTGTTTGAAAATATTATAGAATGCATTACTTCACATTTATCATTAGTAACTTTTTCTTTTTAACAAGAGAAGAGTTAATGTATGCCAAATCTGTCCTCATATATTAGTTTCATTTCTGATTTAACAATAGAGATTACAACTTTAAACTGATGAGGTATTTTGTATTTCTCTATATGAGTTCTACTGTTTCACAATGGTCATATGTTACCTGGATAACTTTGATTAGTTTATCTTCAAGGCTTAAACCCTTGAAATGTTATCTTGTTTTTAACAGTTTTATATGAATTTATTTATGGTTCTTTAAATGGAGGATAAAGGGCAAAAGAACATGAATCTTTGTTAGCCTGAATGAATGTGCATTTAATGACAACTTGATTCAGTAAATCTTACTTAAATTTAAATTTAGGTCTGATGAAAACCTATTAGTAAAAGTAGTATTCAGTTTTGGGATTAAAGTTATGTTTGACCTTGTTATATTACATGGTAATTTACCTGCTGGTATAAGTATGTGTTGCTGCAGAACAGCGCCCTCTTTGGGTCAGTTTAAAAATCTGAAAATTCTTCTGACAGACAGCTTGCAAAAATTAAGATGACAGAAACATTTTGACATTAAATTACATGTTTTTATTTCCTCTTAAAATATACTCTTATAAGTTGGTAGTAATTGCAAATGCAATTCAATTATACTTTATACTATTGGAAGTTTTTTTTTGCCTCAAATGACATGAACATCAAATATGATAAATATAGTCAGCCTGCATGGTTATAGCCAGACTGGTAAGGAGTCTGACTTGTAATCTTGAGATTTGGTTATGGGTACTGCATATTTTAGTCAGCCATAAAATGAGTATCTGCTAGTGTGACCAAAATTGTAAGTTTGTTCAGTGCCAAGTGGCGAGTACTGCAGTATGAGCCGGCCAATAAGCTGGGTATTCATATAATCTTATGAAAACATCTGTTTTTGATTCCAGACTATAAAACCTATATCTTTACCTAATTAATGTGAATGTAAATTCATACATAATGTTTCGTATGTAAAAACCAATTTGATTTACCCTGTATGATATAATTGGGCTGTAGATAAACAGATTATTATTTTTATCATAAATATTCATGTAATCTCTCAGATCAGATGTATTTAGAACATTTGGTAAAAGTATGTTGCATGCATAAACATTAAAAAATTATGTGTACGTGGGTATGTAAATGTCACAATCATGTTTCATTGATCTCATTATTCCAAATGCATATGAAGGTACTGCATACATAATTATAACTGTAATTATAAAACTGTACTTGCCATGAGGGTATCTGCTAGGAATTAATGTTTCCTTAGTTAATTTGTGAAGGGAATCTGTTTCATGGTCTCTGATTGGGTCCTTGGTTGAGTGCCGGAAATTGATAGGTCTGCACTTATTATACTATCAGTACTGAGTAGTAGCACCCAAGGTTGACATAACAAAACCTTGTTAACATACAAATGGAGGGATACAAGATAATTGCACTACCTATTTTAATGAAAAATATGGGGACTCGGACTATCCTTTTGCTTGCATGTTTAAAATGCTGTCTATTGAAACAATGTGAAAACACACTAGAGAGCATCAAACATAGTTCCATTACACTAAATAAATCCTTTGAAGGCATTCTTGGCATAGCAAAATCTTTAAAAAAAATCCTGGGTGCATGCATGGTCTGGGTAGGCTCTGTAGCATTTTATAGGTGTTAATGTGCACACGATTAGATAGAGCATGAAGTGTTCTTGGAGGTAAACTATTTTTGGCTTTGTTTACGTACCAGTTTGTGAGGGTACTTGACAAAAAACTTGATAGGGGTGTGAGGCCATAGGTAAAAAACCCTTAACCTGTAGAAAAAGTTACTTTCCAAAAATATACGCCCGCACCACCTTGTGGTAAACAATTCGTAAGTAGCTGTACTTGGGGCGAGATTATGATCAACGATATCAAGAAATATGTCATTTATGGTAATTAATTATTTATTGAAAATATATATTACCCACAGTATTTGTCAAATCAACATAAAAAAGATATCAGTGGTAAAAAATAAGGTTTAAAAAGAGGCCCTTGGGGTGTGGCACAAATATGCAGTCACTTTGAAGAGAGAACCCCCTGGCAGGTTGCTGGTGAAAAATGAAAAATGTAAAAAACAAAAACCAAGGATAAAAAATTATCTAATCCCAGATATTGTGTGAGAGTTTGGTAATATTTTTATTTAATGTCGAAATATCTCATTTCCCAATTACAACTGATGGGAGGTCAGTTTAGTGGTGTACTCTCAACATGGTGCCTGGCAATCAGTGTGATTCTTTAATGATGTATTAGAAAAATCATGTTAAAAATATATGTTAAAAACATCCATAAGCGCCTCTGACAGAATATTTATGAGTAAGTTCCTCCCCTGGGGACAAGACAAAACATTCTGTTCCATGAAAATATGGTTTCAGTTCCATTTGGTTAGTAACCTACAGGCTTGTAGCACCTTTTTATAATGCATTTTCAGTAAATTCTTCTACATTTAAATGAGAATTTTCAAAACTAAATAATGCAAAAGCACTATAGTGGTTGTGGATATTTATAATTTGAAATATGTTATATGCCCATATGTACATATGAATTCTTTTACTGATTAGATGGAAAACTGAGACTAATTAGCATATGGCAGTGAAACAATAGCTTTGACCAGTTTGTCAATTCTGTACAAACTCAAGTACAAGTTGTTACTCCATCTGATCTTTGACCTTATATCCTACCAGACAGAAATATATCAGCAACAATCTTCCACAGCAGTTTCTGATGCAGCTATTTTTCTCTTAAACGTCATGTTATTAAAGTTTCATGACTATGCGGGTGAATACGATGTGCTGTACAAGGTTTTTAATCGTACTTTTGACCCAATTATATAATTGATGTATCAAGGTAGACTGGGCTCAGTTTGAATAAAGTTGTGGTATCATTGTATATTTTCTTTTTCAAACTAACTGACACTTTATTCATTGCTTACCTTGATAAATTAGAATTTTTCAACTGTGTAATTTATATTTAGTCATATTTAAATACTAATAGTATTATAAGGGCCCAAAATTCCAATTACTCAAAATGATTAATTCACTGATAGTACTGTAATAAATGAATAAATAAGAGTAACATTGTCACCTAGCAATATCTTTCATCCTCATATAATTAGTCCTTCTTTATAGCCTGTAGACAGGCTAGCATCAAGGAGGGAAACAATAAAGAATTTACTGTATTATTAATAAGCTTGTTGTTAGAGTATTTGTGTTGAATAATCTTCTCTTTTTTATATTTTTTTTGTAAACCAGCCATCATTTAATTAATTAGATTATAAAGTATCAGGATAGATGGCGTTCGTACGTGTATTTCTCAAATATGCTTTTTTGTCACATCCTTGCTAGAGCATCTAAGTAATTTACCAAAATACAAAAAAGGAATACTATTAATGTCACTCCTTTATAAAAAATACTATCTGAGCCTATATTGCCAGAATCCTGAGACAGTTTGATAATTTTTGAAGCTTTTGGCCATTTAAGTTTTACTTTTTTGTACCAATTTCTTGTGATTGGTTGAAGCATAAATCTAGCAATATAGGCAAATATAGGAACTGGAAGCAGACTTAACAAGAGGGGTCTTCTGTGATCACATTCATTCTTAATTGTTCTGCTTGCAGTGGGTTGTCCAGTCAGACCAAAATTTCTGGCATATTTACCGGTCATAACAATGTTCTTTGAAGAAAATATTTGATCTGATACAGTTGCACTTTGCTGGTAATCTTCAGACATTTGACAAACTTAGTTGTAACTGTTGTACATAAATATAAGCTGATTTTGCTGGTAAATATGTAAACCTGTTCAAAATTTGCAGCAACATGTAATTAAGAAAAAAGTGACACATGCATGAGATTAATTTAGATTTGTTGTGTCTATGAGTCTGATAATATGCAGTGCTATATGTATACCTGTGTGCTACATTGTCCTTATTAGTGAATACATTGATATACATGAGTCTGAAATTTTAGACATGTTTTAGAATTATATCTAGCAGTACCTGTATTCATTACCAAGACAGGCAGAATGGCTGTTTAGTGGATATCGTAAGCAGTTACATGCTGCGATCATTTTTATTTTAAAAATAGTTTCTAGTTTCTAGTTTATTTAGTACATTTATACAGTATATAGTCTGTGTTAGAGACTAACACCAAGGCAACGAGATTATATAACTGCAGCTGTGTTAGATGGTTTATTTTTATACAGGATTTACTATAATCTTGCATTTCCTGTTGTGGACATTTAGGGGAAACAAAACTAATTGACTAAGTTTCCATAGCCATTTGTCTTGCATTTTTGATTTATTTTAACATTAAATCCATAAAGAAAAGGAAGAGACTAATAGTTTGTGTCAGTAAAGTATGCTTTTAGCATACATTACTACAGCAATTTTATCTCATTGTATTGTGTGACATCCCTGATAATAAATAATTGAATGGACAGTGATTTCTACTATACAAAGGGGACAGAAAGATAGCTATTCTGCAGGCATTGATGCATAGCAGTAATTATGGTGTTGCAGTAAAGATATTAAGATTCTGGGTGACTACCTTGTACAGTGATTATAAATGTAACAATATTTTTGCAGAAGGCTTTTCTGTCAGCGAAGAAATGAAATTATAATGATATGTTAAAATTATGAATTGGCGAAATTAGTGAAACTTTGTTGGTGAATGTCATGAATGTCAACTGAACCTCATCGAGAATTGCGTTGCTGAGGATGTTGGTGTAGTTTCTTAGAGTTAAATTCATATTTGTGTACTATTAATAATATTTAATGTTGATATTAATACATTGAGGACGTACCAACATTTGTAAAGCCATTTCCAGAAGTTTGGGTTAATGATAAATGAAGTGTCTTTTTGCAAACATAGTGGTTAAAAATAAGTACAGATTGTGGTATAATAATCTTTAATGTGCTATTACACATTGTTTCATCTGCTCACAACCTAAACGTTGATGGGCGGCATTCAAAATTGGACATTAGTGTTGATGTTTACTAAAGTTTTGCACTTTAACAAGAGTATCATAAAGACAGTTTCACATGACTGATTTAACAAAAGCTGCTTGGCATCCTTTTTTCAGGTGACCGCATTTTTCACAGATTATATAAATTTTATGATTAGTATGTAGCTACAGGTACAGTCTCTTTACTATTTCTTGTTGGGAGTTGGGACAAAGCTATTACGTGTCAGCATTAATTGGATTAAACTCAAAAATTGATCAAATATTGTGCTACAAAATTGAGGAAAAATTATGTGATTATAACTAGCTGTCAGGCGTGAAAATAATCCAAGGATATACACAAGAATAAGAATAAAATTGTTTGTTTAGTGTAACAGAGGAAGTTAGATAAGTTTTACGTGACTTCCGTAATATCACAATGACTTTTTCAGATTATAGTCAAAGTCAACCCAGGTACATTTGACAGCGGCAGCCTTTGTATTTTAAAGAAGAGCAAATATAAATCTTATAGATTACTAGCATGCAAAATTTTTGTGGTTGTTTCTTATCAACTATTCACTCCAGTTAAAAGTCAAGCATCGGTAAACAATTACTTTGTTCTCAGTTCCATGGAATATGGAATATGGAAATATTTGTATGGAAGTGGCTTGTGTAGAACATGGTATACCAATTTTAGTAATACAATTATACATGCAGATAACAATTCGTTTTAACGGGTGTGGAATATAATATTTGCCGTACGTATGTTTTGATATTTCCCGCTGTGAGTTATGAAATTGAAACCTGCTACCACAAAATAAGTTATTTTGTGATTCTTGTGAAGATAGCTTGGTAATAGTTGTATAAAAAAGTGGTGAATATATTATTGACATTTTTCAAAGCTGAACTCTATCAATGCTCTTTTAATACTAATGTTATTTAATACAGATCATCAGGACCCAAGTTTAGGATCACAAGGAAAATATCATGTAAAGGTACAGCTGTGACTGAAATATTACCACATGAGATGTTCTCCTGTTATTATACCTGTTGATCAGTCACACCTGTGTTATTCAGTTATCTTTGATCAAACAACTGCAGCATTTAAGACACCAGTCAACAACTGTCTTGTCTGCTATGCTGCTATCTTTTCTGTCTGCACAGAGATAATTTATAGGGATTTAAAGAGGATTATAATTGAACTGATGTAACCATGCAAGTCTAATTAAATCACTTGGTCTGATTTATACCTTGAGCATAAACTAGTTAAAGCTATCAGTACAATTAATTATTTGTGTAAAAATACCTGTGCTACTGCTGGACTTCTGTAAACAAAGGATACTTTAAGCAAACAAGATCTGATTCATTTTTGGAGACTTCTGACATTTTTAACTTTGGATATTATTTTTTCTTTGTAACATCTGCTTTTATTCAAAACATGTATTCATTTACATTTTCTTATGCAAGATTAGTATTTAAGAAAACTCCTTCTGGAACACAAGTGAATCTGAATGAATACATATATTTATGAAGAAGCTAAAATAGTTTTTGTGGAACTGGACTGTCAATGAAGTGTTGGATAAGTTTGTTCTAGTAATTTGATCCAAACAGGAAATCAGTCCAACAAGTTCAAGTTTGTACAAGGAGTCATACTGACAAATAGGGCAAGTTAATATTTTGAAAAGAAATTTGTCTGGCTGAACACTTGTGGATTTCTCTCTTGATGTAATTATAAGGATAGACATTCAAATGTAGTACTGGCGCAGTTTAGCACAAAACGGATCAAAACCCAAATTATCTTAGGACTGGAAGTGGCACAGGAATTGTGTAATGAGGTGTTAATGCTTTGTGCCATTGCCATTACCAGCATCTTAATTAGTTTTCTCTGAAGTCTGATTCATGCTGTTGAGTATAGTGTACATGGACTGTGGAAGCCAACTCATCACAGAGCAAGTCTGACATTTATCTTTATACTTTCTCATGGATTTGTTTCTGGATTGCTGCCAGTTTGATATTTAGGAATATTTAGACTAACAGTAATGCTAAACATAATCAATGCAAATCAGATACTAGTATCACTTGTGGATATTTAGTCTGTTAAAATAGCTGTGATTCAACTGAGCTAAATATTTCTTCCAAAAAAAACTGCAGTCTAGGAAGTAGTGTGATTTCCTTCTTTCATGCATGTTTATCAAAAACTAAGGATAACAGACAGGGAAGAGGTTAAAACAATATTCTGTCCAGGACATGTGACAAAAATTTAAAAAAAATTGACCTTACAATTTTTAGATACAGTTTCATGGTGGAAGGTTATTCTTAAGCTAGAAGTAAACATAATATTTTGACCTGGTGTTAGCTGTTAGTAATATTTCAAAATGCCAAAAGTTAAAGTTTTAAAGTCTGGGTTATTGAAGAATGGGAAAACTTTACTTAATGCACCATCACAGAAACCATCTGTATTGGAAGGGTTCGAAATAGAGGAGTTTGATGTTGTCTCGGCATATGATGGTTTGAAATTTGTCACGTAAGTAGTACTATAACTATATTATATTATCACCATTCCTCTTATCTATTCATCCATTTATAAGACTATGATTAAGTTATAGGTATGTAATGCAGAGCATCTGTAAATATAAATTTTAAGTATGTGATTATAAACCAAGTTATTTTGTTGTCTATTCCTTAGCCTTTGAATTTTTTGATAGAAACAAAGGTTTGATTGAGTGCTTAAGAACTTCTACAATATTTCACTATTTGAATTTCTAAATTCTTTGTCTTTCTGTGGTGATGAATCCAGAATAGTCAGGGAGGAAATATCTGATTTTTCTGATTGTTTTTCTGAACTTGTTCTTTTAGTGCATTATATGAAAGATTGAGTAAACAAATAACATGTATACTACATTGATTTACTGCTTTTGTGTGTAGGTACTAAATAAACATTGCAGTTGTGCTAGAATTTTATGCAACAGAATGTGATATCTGGGACTTTCTGTCTTTACATTTACGGTTTTGACTTAAAACAATGATATGGTTTAAATTAATATACGGTAATGGTTATCACTTGAAAAAAGGATATTGTTGTCTGGTAGACCTAGTTTTCTAAGTGCCATATACTTCCTTCATTCAAATCAAAATGTTCAAATTCATCTGAACTAATTCTTAATTCTAAAATGTTGTTGATTTAAACATTTCAATTCTCATGAAAAAGTTAAAACTATTTTCTAAAAATTTTACAATCTACTTATTTTCAGTTTCAGTAGTTAGTTGGAAGGGTCTCACCAATAGGCCTTTCAGACTACGTTTTTGGCACCGGTTCGAGATCCGGATCGAGATGAATACGGTTGTAAATAATAGTCTGAACGCAAAGGGATTACATCAAACCGGT
>JAOXYB010064168.1:0-10391 GCA_028565635.1 Phoronis ovalis
ATGCAATTCCTTTCGCTCAAATAGCCAATTTAAACAGCGTACAATGATGATTCTTCGAATCGTCGTTGTCTTGTTTATAGATTGATAAACTATTTGTCCTGCTTTCATTCTTATAGTTCAGTATAGTATCGATGACTTGAAGGCAGATGCAAACAACCAAACATCTTTGGTAGCTGCTGCAATGCCAGTGCCACCTGGATTAGAATTTAATTGCCACACGAATACAGAAATGCTGCAGTGACAACTTAGCTTGCTTCAGTGATAGCTCAGGTAATGAATATGTACCAGTCGTAACTCCTAAACAGTCTACAAAGAAAATGGAACAACAAGCAGAATGCAAGCTTGACTTCAAGACGACAACTAAATTAAGATCAGACGAACTACCCAAAGAGACTAAAACAAATTTGGTATATATAAAAAATGCTAACACGAATTCTACCACAGTCAATAAATTTACTCCTAGTATTCCATGCCCAGCTCCAGGCTGTGATGCCTTTAGCTCTGATTGTGAATTGTCACCCCATGTTATACGGCAGTTATCACCTCGATCAAAACATAAAACAGAGAAAGCACGAAAAATTGACCTGTCAGAAGCTAAGAATGTAGGTTTGAAACTTATGAAAAGTGAATCAGATGTTGGTGATACATCTGGTCACAGCGAGTCGGAAACATCCCCCACGGGAAGTTCCTGTCATTCTGTCAAAACGAAAGAACAATTGCCTTCACAGTGTAATTTTCTGGAAAAGACTGCAGCTGTCACATGTACCACAACAACAGCAATATCACAGACAGCATTATATAGCCAATCAGCTGTTTCCACTGTTGAAGGACAAGATATGAAAGCACATAAAGTCATTCGTCAATGTCGCAGTGAGCAAACCACTTACAAGATGGCCTCTGGAGAATGTGTTGTGAAAAATGAGCATACAGAAATGCATACTGTCACCAGTGAGGATGAACTTGAAAAGTTACCCATTGGCTTCCGATCTCCATATTCTCTCCACGCATCAGCATCGTTTGCAAGCAGTTCTGGAGATGAGAGAGAATGTAACATTACACCTGAACCAGCAGGGGGTAAGTCTCCTTTGGCAATAATCATTCGAAAAGTGAAAAAAATTCAATGGTGGGTATGATTTTAAAAAATCTAATGCACCAAAGTGATTGTTGTATTTTTGAGTTCAAAATATGAATTTCTGAAAATCATAGGCTCATATTTCTGATGAAAAAAAAAAATTATGTTTAAACGTCAAGTGAGGAGTGTTTTGCTTATTTGTCGTTAATTATAAAAGCTTACGTATTCCTTTTATTTAAAGTGATAGCAAATACATGTATCTGGAACAATTTATCTATTTAAAATATTTTCTGCAAAAATACTTTTGTACCTTAACAATGATGAACTATCGAAAGATGATTATAATTAACATGCTAAAGGGATTAAGCTTTTATTTTATACCTTTATGTATAAATGACAGATACTTTATTTGTGTATTTTTATTTTTTTTTAAAACATTCCTACTATTACATATCATTTTATTGCCTTGTCTAGTCATAAAGTTACATGCTCCTGTAAAAAAGTGTTTAATATCTATATTAATTGGGGACAATTTATTGTTTTTATTGTAGTTGTTTCAAGGCGGCTCATCGGACAAATATCTAGTGAGATTGGATGTGATTGGTTCCGCTTAGCTAGAGAGTTGAATGTTTCTGAGGGGTGTATTGAACAGATTAAATCGGACCACCGTGACAATATGCAAGAACAGATTGTAGCAATGTTGAACAAATGGCGTCATAACAATGGCCACAGTGCAACAAAGAAAGTGTTGGCAGATGCTTTGGAAATTATAGGAAAACGCAATCTTATACATAAGTATAGCTTGCCTACATCTGCAACAAGTGAATCTGAAAGTGATAGTCGTTTCACATAAAGACGTTGCAAAAATGAAATCAACTCTCTTTTTGAGCATTTATATGTTCTGTGTACTTTAGATTATATGTTATCTTTGAAAACTCTTGAATAGAAATTCCCAGTGACGCTTGCATTTGACATATTTGCTTTATAAATATTTTACCCAGGTTTTACACTAAATAATTGTTGAGCATTCCTGGTTATTTTACATGTATTGGACTATGCAATGTATGAGAACACAGTTTTGTTCTGTTTTCTCATTGGAATCAACACTAGGAGATATTTTAATGAGTGTCATGTGTTTTATTCATAATTTGTTGTATCCTATTACTAACTAACATTTGCAAGGAAAATACCTATTTATTAGGTAATTGTGTTTCTTTGATTACAAACCTTGCCACCAGGTGGATTCTAGGTCTTTGCCAGTCAAAATTTAATTCCTTGTTTGTATTTTATATTATATGTACACATTAGCATGAAATCAAATGTATTATGATAATTTCAAGAGAATCTTAACTAATATTAAAAGTTTAGTTCAAAGCTACATACTGAATTTATTCGAAAAACAGGTTGGGTTTATTTAGAAGCCTTCGGGAGAACGACCGATTAAAAGGCTTCCATTTTATACGGGAAATATTAACAATAAAGTACATACAATTTAAGCTCCGATCCTGGGTCGCTCAAATAAAATATGGGTACCATGCGTGTGAAAAATTGACCCTAACCAAGACATTTGCCGAAGTCGGTACTCTATTCAAGAACAAAAACAAGACTCACACTGTGAAAATTGGACCCAAAGCAAGACTCGTTGTGAAAAACGGACTGTAAGCAAGACCAGGGTTAAAAATCATATTCCTTTTGGTCAAAATTTTGAGTTTCTTACCTTATACGCGCAACGCATGTGCTCCTCAAATAAGCACCTTTTTTACGCGATTTTATTAACGAGCATGATTACCCCCACTTTATTGGGTGACCTCCTGGGCTCCGACATGAAATGAAATTTTAAAGGCGTTCTTGCCAACATACAGATAAGAGGGAGATTATGCTTTTAGTCAGCACTCGTCAAGAGATGGCCTCTATTCCGATAAATACTGTACATTGGTGACAATTCTATTCTGTGAGATTCTTGACCAGTCTAAAACTAATCTGGAAATCATTAATTTTATTTAAATCGAAACTTCATAATTTCCCTGTATATCTGTGTCATATGGGTTAACTTCACTCTCTTACTATCCTGTATATGCATGTACCTAGCTCGTTTATATAGTGTCTGTTGGCTTTGTATAGGGTTTTACCTTGAAAGCAATTTTTGGGTCTGCAAGCGCAGACTGATGAAGTGTCGAAAATAATAAATAATTAACACAAATTGTAAAAATGTACACGTGAAAAATAAATACGAAGATGAGTTAAATTTATTTTAACACTCTTTCTAGTTTGCAAATAAAACTTATTCTCACACAAGTACAATTTTTACTATTGAATTTCGATTATCACTTTCGATAGAAGGAACAGGTATTTCGGGCGAAAGCTGGTGAAATCACAGGGGTAAAATACGTACTTCTACTGAAGAGTAATAATATAAATGTGATAAACCTACAATAATATTACTAAACGAATAAGTTAAAACATGTGCATGTAAAATTCAACCTTTCCGCTTCGATCAAAAACAAAATTTAAATTAATTTTTTACAATATTTCAGTTGAACGCAGCTACTATTACGCAGACAAAGTGTCGGAACATGAATTGTTTCCCTGATTTTCACTAAAAGTTCACATTAGAATCTAAAAACAATACGTATGCACAAACGTTCCTGCATGTAGCTGTTCCATTTCTGAGCGGGACAACTGTAGATTTTCATAACAAATTAACCACACGAACTCATCGAATTGCGAATTCCATGACAGCGTTTAAAAACACTATATTTTTCTGTGCTGCATTGTTCCTTGATTACAACAATATTAATTAATTAATTTTATTTACTTCCTTCAAATTAAAGAACAGACCGTAACGTTTCTTAGTTGTCCGATTCGTGTTTATACCAAAAAAGATTTTGTCACAGCTGACTTTTTATTAAGCAGTTCTAGTATGTATTGCCTTTGGCGTGCCGGTTAGCACATTCTTAAATAAACTATCCACAGGAATACTCGAGTGTCGAGTCATTGAGCTATTATTATGAGCAAAATATTCATTGCCAATATCTGAATTGGCAACTTCGTCGTATATATCTGGGTACAATTTGTTTGTTAATTCAATATCACAACTTTTTGATCTAGGTGTGCGGGCAGGAGTACGTGGGGTCAAACTTGCTCCTGTTTGAACGTAAAAACCACTTCCAGCATGCTGTCTCTTTTTTGAATGGATTTTGTTTGATAATTGTTTGGTTGGTGCACTAGATATTGGAGATCTTCTAACTTGAAGAAAAACTTTTTGATCTTCGCTCAGTGATGGTGCTGGAAAAAATCTTCCTGGAATCTGTTTGCTTCTTTGCAAGGAAGCTCGCATTGGTAAACTGTTTATAAGTTTAACTTTTGGCAAAAAATCGGAATTTTGAACACTTTTTGTTTGAGAATCACCACTGTCACTGCCCGAAACGCTTTTTGGCCCCGCACTTGGTACATTAGATACTAATGATATATATTTGATTTCACAAGTACTGTCTTCACGATCCGTACCATTAAACGTTGTAACAACACTAGGTGCCGGTGATACTAACGGGTGACTCGAGTCCCCTTGATTTCCATAAACTCCTATTCCTAGAGTGCTATTGCCTTTGTTGCCTGACGGCCACGTTGCTGTTCGACCTCCATTGCGTTCGCCAGGCTTTGTACGAAATGCTTTGCCTTGAAACATGACTCCTTATGAACAAAACCGTAAATCAATTTAGTATTTCTCTACGTCTTTCTTATACTTATAACGTGTCGTAAATTCACACGAACGCGTTTCAAGTTGTTCAGTGAATTTAACACTTACAGACGAAGTTAAATGATTGTTCAAGCATAATCTCTAAACCTGGTTGGTGACCACCAGTTAGACTTCAGTATATCCAAAAAAAATCAAACACCGCATTTACAAGAAGAATCCAAGCGATAAATGTGTTCTAGTCACCAAGGTAATTTCTGCTGGACGTTATTCTGTAGAATGTAGCTTAATGACAATCTATTTCCATATTTTACAGAACTCGAATTAAGCAGTGTTGACCGTCAGCCATTTTATAGTGTCGTAACTATGTTTGCAAAGTACACATCATAATTCTATATATTTCTTCCAAATGACCTGTTATTCATTATTTCCAACTAAATGTACTGCTCAAAAAATCTTTATCAGAAATGAATAAAAGAATAATAACTAATGCGCTTACAAAGCCAAACCCTCAAATCGAAATAAAAGGCTATTATTTGTTAGCCTTTTCAATGGTATGTTCATAACTGCATATACTATTCAATAAAATCCATAGTCCCGACAGCCAGTAAATAAATACTGTAATGTAACGCATTTATTGAAGCGTAAAATAAAAACTTCATCGTCCATCGATTGCCTTTTTAAATGAAGTTTGCAATACATGTTTTTATGTTTACAAAGCTGTTATTAACCACAACTATGTGGAATGAAACTGCGAAGTTTTAATTCATCCTTATGCAATCGTCGCGCGTGTCTAATGACATTTACATGTGTGTATTAAGTACGGTCGGAAGCATTATTAAAGTTTTATATATTAAAATTTAATCTATAAAATTCGATACTAATCCGCGATGAATAATAACAATACAAATAAAAGATTTGTTTTATGTCCCGTAAGATCAAAGATTAGGCTAGCAATACATAAATATGTCACCTGGAAAATTAATTCATTGAAATCAATTAGCTAAACTTAATAGTTAACAATGGTGACAAAACTCATATTGAATAAAACTCGGTTATCAATTAAAATTCTTCGTGTGTATTATTTAATAATTAGTTATTCGTTTAATGTGGTTTACATAATATGGGCATATATAATAATACATCCTGAAGGATGTTTTTATGCGCCTCCATTTATTCGATTAGATTAAGCTTAGAATTCTGTTTTGCCCATGAAACAATGCTATATATATACAGTAAAAACATTTATCTGCATCATGTGTAGTTGAATTTTAATACCATCATCCTATAAATGGAATGTTTTTAAAAGTATAAATACAAGTATACAATTTTTCCTGTCCCCGCCAGACGTCACTTCAACTTTATCGCGTACAAAACGCGTGCACAGCAGCCAAAGACGTCCTGTAAAATTGTGGAAATACAACAGAAAACAGTTTCCCCAAAAATAGCGGCCGTGTTAAAGTGTATTCGTTGATAACTTGGATAGTACTGCATGGACCGATTTCAATGAAACTTGGATTCAAATGCATGTTAAAAATGGGCTGCCATGGCAAAAACTTTGTGTTGCAAATCATGTACTGTGTCACCGTACGACACAACATATGGCTCTTTGTGAAATCTAAAGTTGAAATAAGCAAGAAAAAAACACGTCAAAATCTATAGTAATTTTTATTAAAACTAGCTGGGGCTCGTTACTATCGAATAACCAAAATATAAAATGCATTGAATGAATAAAAACCACTGACTGTAATTAAATACTAAACGAGGTTATAGCTAAAAGGAAAGATGGTAATTAAGTGGGAATTTTGCAGAATACACATAACACTTGCTTTCTCAGTAGCATCTGCCATCACTGTTATATGGTTTGACAAATGCCCGTGTCCTCCCTCCGTCCTGCCTGGCCCCTTGTCATTTATATTTCCGATCATCACTACAAACCAGTGGCCTGCTGTCAGAAACATTGTAAAGTTACGATTCCATAAGTACTTACGATTCCATAACTTTTTCTGAGAGTCCACAGTTTTGCTTCCGGCCGGGTTTGCTTCCAGCAGTCATCATTTACGGAATTGTAATTTTACTATGTTTTCAACAACGGGCCCATTTGCGCTAACATAACCTTATACCATCTAAAAAAACAAATCAGTGATTAGATTCGGTTGGGTGCATGATCACTGGGTAAACAATGCATTTATATCCTGAATATTCGCCTGTCCCGTCTCGCCACTGTTGTCCCGTACATTTATCCCAGACATTCAAATATCCCGTCCCGTCTCGTAAACATTGTCTCGTACATTTATTTATAGATCCCGTCCCGTGTCTCATGGCATGTTAATCATTCCGGCCCCGTTAATTTCAACAAACAGCACTTCATGACCGCAGGCCGTCGTATACCTGCAGTTCCATGTAAAAATAATAATCAACAACCTAACTTTTGATATGTATTTCTATGTAAAATAATAACAACGACCTAATTAATTTGTGACGTTCTGCATGTTTACGTGGATTTTACGTCTAAATTTATAATGATTCTAGACTGGTTTCCTGTCCTCCTGCTTAATGTACCGCATATATGAGTTAAAAATTAAAATAATAATTAAAATATATAAACAATCTTCTGTATAGTAGGAGATATATAAGAAATCATGTAAATATCTTCGCAGGAATCTTTGAAAAAAATATTTTCATACATATAAAAAGTAAATTTCAGTCAAAGCAAATGTCATATATATTTCAGCTATGCTATGTACGAAATTTCTTATAGAAATCAATTAACTACTAGACGACTTAATTCCACATTTAAAAGCAATCTTTTCGCACTTTCATCGAAAACCTATAAAACTTAATTTTTTCATTAACTGGTTGTTAATCTTCCCCCGAGCATTTTTTAAGAAGAATGGGAAATTTAGTAATCAGTTACAGAGTTAACCAAACTACAGTGCACGTTTGTGTAGAATTCTATTCTCATCTTCCATAAATAAGCGGGAGTCTATTTGGGTAAGTTTTTTCATCTCGATCTAAAGTTGTCACATGATGAATTGCAAAAATGTACTTTCAATTAGTAAGTTAACAAAATATAAATTTATTAGTCAGTTAAACTTTAAAATCGTTCTGTGCAAGAAGCTTTTTTTGATATTTTTGCAGCTGTTCAATTTAATATCAGTTCATATTTGTATAATAAGTATACTTTCTCATATAACTTTTGAAATAAAAAAGTCGATGCGTCCACAACTAATTAAATTTAGATTCATAAATCATATGTTTTAAGTTACTTTGCGTACATGATACAATTTTGGATTTTTTCTAAAAAGAGATTTTTACGGAAATTAAAAATTTACATTCGTTTAGATGATGATTTATTATTTTTCAAAAGTTCATATAAAAATTATGAACTGAATGATAAACAAATCAATTTAAGCAAACCATTGGTACATTCATATTCTGTAATTATTAAAGACAGAGTTTTTTAAAGGAAACAATGAATAAATTACGCAAATGATAAAATTAAAGTAAAATACATATAGATATAATTATTGACACGTTCTCGTTCGCCATTTATTATGTGTACTAAACAATGTCTTTGTACATAGGATTGCATGTAATATCTTTTCATTAGAGATTTAATGAAATAACCGAAAACAATAGATCATTTTGATCATTTTATAATAGTTGGATAGCGTTCTTAAGGAAACAATAAATTGAAAGAAAGTCATTTGTATTCATTATACCTGCGAATATTGTCCGTCAAACGCGAGCCTTTATAAGATTAGATTTTTGATTGCGGAAAAGTTCCATTGAAGAGAAGGACACGTGTGCTTGAATGGGTTTGGTAAGCAAGTTAAAAGTGTTAGTAATCTTTTGGTATTTGGGTAAAAATAACAAATGTTAACTTCAACAAATTTGTTCTTATAGTTAAAATGTCTAATTTATTTAGTGCAACTATATGATATTTTGTTCTGAGTTTATTTTTTATAAGCGGTAGTTGCAGCCGAATTCAAAATAATTTTAAACTATGCAATAAAAGAAAATAAAAAACAATATTTCTAAGAAAACGTTACATTTACTTCGTTTCAATAGTAGTTGGGTTTGCAGTTGAAATGTATTTAATGAATAACTTTCTGAAAGATATATGTATTGATACAGTTGAGGTATTTCTCAAAACAATACTTCCGACAAAATTAAGGCAATGAGAAAAACACAGGTACTAAATAATACAAAAACCGCTGTATAAAAGCTTCCCGATCTGGAGTTCATGATAAAAAAGAATATTTTTTTATGTGTTGTAGCCGTTTCGGTTAACCATGCAGTAGTGAATACAGTTGGTGAAGTAATATTTAGTCTGTTCTGGTCATTAAAATTGTGTAAGATCAGAAAAAGATATGGAAACAGAAAGCATGTATACCATAATAGAGACTACCACCCACTTGGAACGATTTGGCGCGACGTCTTTAACAACTGATGATGAAGATGTTTATGATTATTCTATAAGTAATTATGAATATCCGCATGAATTCAAAAGTGTACCAACATGGGAAGCAGGATTTAAAATCACGTTTTACGTCATTATCACAATCGTAGCTTTAATTGGAAATTTCATGGTAATTTTGGTTGTGGCAAAAAATCAACGGATGAGAACTACAACCAATTTCTACCTGGTAAATTTAGCTATTTGTGATTTGTTAGTGACGATTTCTTGTACTTGGGTTCATGTTCTTGATGATCTGACGGAGGGATGGGTACTTGGACAATTTCTTTGCAAGTATGTTACATTTGCACAAGGTAAGAGAAAGCTTTTATTTGTAGAACCTGAACTCTTTTTACTCTCAACGTTTGTAAATTGCCACGTGCTGAAATGGAAAAAATACTCTAGAATTATAGCTACTAGATTCTGTTTTATAACGTTTAGTTAAAGTTAATCGGGTTATCAATCAAGACATTGTAAGCGCTAATTAACAGTAACGAAAAATTAAACTGCATGGAACATTTCCTGAAATTACGGAGTAAAACATACTGATACAATAAAGTGTAATAACGATAACAGAAAATAAATTTAAGATCTGACGGTGATTGATAGTTTTTCCGTAACCAATAAATTCATTATTATTTGTTGTCTTTAATTTGCTGAGTGGAAAATAACAGACATTAGATATTTCGGTCTTCGAGCCCCCGGGTTGGAGCCATTCAATACTGTCATTCAAAATTTAGATCCTCACAATATAGTAGTGGTAGACAGAATATATGAAGTTAAGAAATCAACTAAACAGCTCAATCACCTGTCCTGAACTTTAAATTAAATTTAAATCATGCGAAAAGATGATTTTATAACAAACAGTTCTGTACGAAATGATATTTCTCTCGCGTAGAAATAAATATTGTGTGTCCTCTGCCAGTAAAAATCACCAGTGTTTGACGCAGTATAAATTGCAAAACAACAATCCAATAAACGGATGGAATATTCGTATTTATTTTATATAACTAATGAAAATTAACGATCTGCTGTTCTTGGCAATTCTGCATATTTCTATGTCAAAGCATTCAGCTGGCAAAAAACGTTAAGCAACAAAAAATATATACGTTCATTCAGCAATATATATTTCAATAACAGACAGACACACACACACACACACA
>JAOXYB010064179.1:0-10391 GCA_028565635.1 Phoronis ovalis
TCTGCATTGTAATAGTGGAGTTCAAAACACTGATCTCTTCTATACCATCAATGAAAAATGTGATGACTTTGAAGTCCTGCACCAGCAAACTAGATATTAATTAAAACTTTAAAGTAGAATGTGATTTGGATATAATTCTATAAATTATAATAACCGTATTTTGATAAATTAAAATTCATTTACCTACCCAGAAGTAGAACCTAATGCATATTCCAGACAACACTTTATGTTTTATTAACATCTTCTGTTTTGTAACTAGCAACAAGGAACGTAGCTCTTATAGTAGCTCTGTCAGTGTTCATTTATTATTTACACCTAATAAAGAAGTCACTTAATCTGCAATTCTATGCAGGCTATTAGTCTTTTGTCATATCAGTAGCTAAACATTGGTTGTTTCAGAGGCCAAACAATAATAAAATATGATTTTCGTGGAATTTTGGTAGTCCAATTATTTTTTTAAGTAATTTGATAAATGGTTAGAAATTACAGATTGAAATTATCACGTAGGCCTCACTTGGAATTGATGCATTTATCACCCTTAATGTAAATTCATAGCAGCAGAGCAAGACTATTTAAAATGTTCTCTATTATAATTTACAGAAAGAATAAGCAAAATACTGGCATTCATGTTATAAGGTTATAGTAAAATAGAGAGATAATTATTTATTTATTCATTAGAAATCCTGCTTTGAAGATATCCTCCGAGGAGTTGTTCCCTATTTCCTATATGTTTCACAGCGCATTTCATGCAGTTCAGATGTTACCACAGCAACAGTGCATTACAAAAAAAAGCGAAACAGAAAATTAGTCTTAACGTCATGTTCATGCATCCAATTAAAAAAGTGTCATAACAATTCTTGGGTGTATATATAGTTAAACCTTGGAAGGCAACTTGGATGATAATTTTACGGTGGTGACGTAAGATGTAAGACGTAAGAGTAAAAATGTAGAACCAACTCTATATTTATCTAATAATAAAAAGTGGACTCTGCTCTATACCAAGAAACCTAGCATTTAAAATCCTGTTATTTCTTGTATTAGATAGTGTACTTTGTACATATCCTTTACCTATCAGTTGATTTCTTCATTGGAATTCAAAAACCTAACCAAATGCTATATGTCAGATCATAAAAGTGTTGAGTACCATTGGATCATGCCGAAAGTGTACATCTTTGAAAACTAATTAAAAAGGTACTAAGAAAATTCATTTTTCAGATTTGGCGCATGAATATTTTACCAATAACTTAGTCGTTTTGGGAAAACCATAAAGTTTAATTCCAAGAAATCTGCATATAAATAGTTGAAACTTGGCCAAAACTAACTTTGAATGAATTTCCAAATAAGTGAATATAACGTCTCAGATTTTTTTTAATATAACTTCATTTAACCTTATGAATTTTGCAAAATTAAAACAGTAATATTTTTGTTAACTAAATTTTTTAAAAGTACATCATTTAAGACCAAAGAAAAGTTTCAAAAATGTAATATGTTTTATTGGAGATCCATATTTGAAGTTAATTTTGGGTTGCTATCAACTCCATATCTCCAACATTGTTGGAAATACTTTCTAAAAATTTGCCTTTTCAAAAAGTAACTTATCCAAAATGACACCATTCACTCAGTAAAATATATTATTTTATTATTTTTGATAACTCTTTACTGTAATGTTTTTCCAAAAAACATAAATTTGTATTTAACTACCTACGCCTGTCACACTTACCCTATTAAAGTCAGATTAATTGCCTGAAGGATCCAATTATAAATTTTTAAAAATTGATGTCATATCCACCTTCATGGAAAAAAAAAATATTACCCAAACTGATTTACACAACTACGCTATATCCTAGCATGGTTAACATGTACCTATCATGGTTAAGTTGGTTCTCCCATTTATATATGACAATTTTCAATGCAGTTTGAAGTTTCAAATCAGCTAGGTGCAGTGATTTAGAACATGACAATTTGAAACCAATTTGAGTGAAAAATTGTTTTCCTTAATATCTAGCTTTAACCATATCGAAGACAAAGATTATATTAATTTAAAATTTAAATAACACTAATATCATAATTGAATTTAGAATTGATTAAAATACCCTTACCCAATTTTTTGTGATGTACATCCACTTCTTGCTGTTGGTATTTCAATTTCATGAAGTTTTTCATCTCTTGATTAAATCCTGTCCTATTAGGAAAAAGCCTAGGCATAAACTAACAGAAAATAAATGTCTTTTGTGAAGGTGCATCATCTTTTAGTGTGTTCACGTAGCCTGTCAAAACATCTACAACAAGTAAATTCTCTTGAGGTTGCTTCTTTTGTTGTAATGGATGTTTAATTAAAATTCATGAACCACTGGTTCAAGAGCATCCTAGAGACCATTTGAACAGGCATAATAAATATTTACCAATGAAATTTACTACTGACAACCATCTCTGATTAATTGATATTGTCACTGGCAGCTAGTTATAATTGTACTAGATTTTGTAAATGCATGTAACTCATTTAGTGGGTTACAGAATCAGAATGCTGATTAAGTTTTATGATATATTACTTAATTTTTGTCAATGACATTCTTATTTTGACTGTTTGTATTTGCTTTTTCTGCTATATTATGTTATGATGACGTTTTAAAATGAGCTAATAGTTACTTAAATAGGTAATTAAAAAAGAAAAAACACAAATCTTTGACCAAAGTCTAAATTTTGAAAGAAATTAACATTTAATAGTGTATTGAAATAGAATTTGGTTTTATTTAATTTTAATAGCGAAGTGTTTTCTGTGAAATTTGCATTACGGTTTTCTTTATTTCAACTTAAATCAATAGTTGAGTTGCCACTTAAGATGTTACCTACTACCTTTAAGTAAACTTTGTGTGGTTTCTTTGAAACATTTTTGTATAGGTTTGTAATTGATTTTGTATAATAATTTTTTCCATTTACTTATACAATTCAAGGTTACGATATGGATTTCTTACATTGAATTTTAAAAAAAACCTAAGAAATATTTTTGAATTATTAAAACATTAAATATGTAACCTCTGTCAACAAGAACAATCAGCTTTAACTTTTTGATGTTTTAGGTTATTGGCAAAACAGTTTTACCTGAAGAAATCCGATTTCCGGTAAGAAATTAGGCGTAAGATTGCTGAAAAGATAAAGTGTTAATATATTCAAATTATCTATCTACTAACTAACTAAAAGCTGTACAGATGGATTTGAATTTTGCGCCTTTTTGACACTATGAGGGACCTTTAATGGTACACATACGATAGGCACTAAAATGATTTATATCACTGTAAACTGAAATAATCCCTGAATTTGTACATTAATAATAAATTTGTTTTTAGGCTTACAAGAATTGTTTTTCGGTTGCTTTACACAACAACAAACCACTGACACTCAGTGACATACCTCAGGTATATTTTTGATATATTTTATTAGGTCTAAGCCTTGTTAAAGATTATAAAACTTTGGTGCAGTTTATGCAAAAAACATGCTATTCACATATATAACAAAAATATATTTTGCAAAAGCTCTTTTAAAATTCAACCAACTGCTGTCAGTATTATTTGTCAGATGATGCAGTTTTCAGTTGTATGAAATTTTTTGCAAAAGAAAAAGCGGTAAAAATAATTTTCTGATTATTGCACTGCAAAAATATACTGGGCAAACCTTTGTATTGAATCCTTCACACTCCTTATGTAATAGGTATTTCATTCTTGTCCCATTCTGTGATATGTGTCAAGTGATGTGTGGAGGATCTACAAAAGGAATAATAATAAAATATCGCCTGTCAAGCATGGATGCTTGCTGGAAAGCATAAAATATGCTGTTATTGAAGATTTTCCTAATGCTATGAACCAGTCGAATGTGTCCTTGTTTCATTTTACTTTCAATCTGTTTTTGCCATACATTATTTTTTTGTTATGAATTGAACTTTTAGGAATGCTTCAGTGACTTACACAGATTGGTGGGAGAAGATATAAATTCACTGCTGTGTGTACCTGTGACAAGACAAGGCAGTGGAGAGGTTGTAGCTCTTGCTTGCATGGTTAATAAACATGCTAACAATAATGGGTAAGTATGTCAGTAATGGGACTGTACTGATCAAATTACATTATCTTTGCTAAACCATTGTTAGATTTTGAGATGTGCTCTGTAAAAGTGATACATCTTGACTAATTGGGTTAGTGGTCAACCAAGGCAATTGCTGTTTAAATCATTTGCAGTTTGTAATGTAGTTTACGAAACAGCATGCATTATATATGTTATACAAACATTATGAAATGCACCCAAAAAATCAAAGGTCATGACGAAGACTGGAATAAGGCATTGTGTTTTAACGTGGCGAGAACCGTTAACATACTGTAATTTGCAAAAAATATTGATATTTTCTTTTTTTTGTGAATTCTGCTTGGCCATATTCTTTGGAATAAATTTACAAAATAAAGTCTCACGTTTCTCGTCGATTTTTAATGAAAAAACACCTTTTTCTGAAGACCGGTGAATAATCCGACTTTACTAGAAATTACGTGACATATTCGCCCCTCCTACCATATATGTCATTTGATCTAGATCAACATCATAGCTCCTGGTAAAATGGTTACTCGAAAGAAGCGTGGTGTAAAGCCCAGTGGAAAGTCGCCGAAAGTTCCCTGTCCGCGACTTCTAAAGCATTTTTAAGCTCTAGGACAAAGGTTCCTTTTACAATCAACCGGAGAGTTGGTTTGCGATGCGAAACAAGGGTTAGAATATCGGGCACTCCCGGGTCAGTGCGATCCCGAGTACCATCGTTACGTTTGGTCAAGTTATTATGCTGCATTCATCCATATTCCCTGAATTCCTTCACCAGCTTCTCTGTTGCCTTTTTCAATGCTTCTTTTCTACTTGTAGGCATCATGATCATCAACTGTTTTACATAATAGCTTGCGAAACAAATAAATCTTCACTCGGAAGCATATTATAAACATGTGTTGACCTATATATCCATAATATGAAAGGCCCCGTCCACATAATGAATAATCCAGAAAAGTGAGAATTTATTTTGTAAATTTATTCCAAAGAATATGGCCAAGCAGAATTCACAAAAAAAGAAAATATCAATATTTTTTACAACTTACAATTCTCACCCTGTTATGTACTGGTAATATCTAACTTATTACCTGGAACTAATTTAGCAGATTCAATAGATTCAACACAAATTACCTATGCTGGTCTTAGTATCTAGACATTTTATATATTCTGGACTATTCAGCAATTTTAAAGTAGATAATTATATGGGTATTAATTGTACTTTTATATAATTATATAACAGGTCATTTGTGTTGACATTTTGTCAAAACAGCACTTTTAAGTTGAATTGCTGTTAATCTTATTTAGTTGCTATATTTAGTAATCAGTGTATATTTGAAATCAACTCCGAATGTATTCTCTGGTTTGGAATAACATACCTACAGTTTATTATATTCTTTGAGTGAATAACTCTTGTATTTTCATTAAGTGGGAATTATGCAAATGAAACTTTTATTTCCTTTATTTTCATGAACATAAATTCCTGCATGCAAAATTTTCTCACTACTACATTGAACAAATCTTATATGTTAGTTATTTCCTTTCTTTTCACTAGTATTTTTTGTGATTAGCGCTAAGGCAGTTGTGCATTTTTCAGAAATGGCTGGTATATGTTTAGTATAGTTGATTTCTCTTTCTAGTTTTGGTACTGATGACATTGAAACTATTCAACATTGTTTTAAATACACAGCTACAGTCCTGACCAGCACGCTTGCTTTTCAAAATGAACGCAAACTTAAAAATCAAACTGAGGTAACTTTTTTTTGTAGAACAGCAAAAAATTAGTGAGCAAATTTGTAGCTCACGATTGGCTGTTTTAAAAGTAACTGTTATAATTTCAATATGACTGCCATCTAGTGATGAATCAAGAAAACAGTTCGTACTATGTTAATTTTTAAAGAAACTAAGTGATGCTATTATAATTATTATAATAGTCCCAGATATAGATGAACTGGCCAACTGCCAAAGGGTTAAAGTATGTGGCTATAAACAAAATAAAATTTTAATATTAGAATACTGACACAGTTTGTATAAAATGATACGAGACATACAATTAATATACAGTAACTTAATTGAATATTAAGTATTGTGTAAAATTTAAATTTGACACATTTTCTTACTATTTATGCCTATGATAGTTTATTTGTTTTGCAGGCATTACTGCAAGTCGCTAAAAACCTGTTCACGCATTTAGGTGAGTTGTGAGATAATTTATAATTTCTGATGATATGACCACCAGCCCTCGATATACAGATTGTTGGCTTTGTTGTCTTTCCATGAAATAACTAATGGGTAAAGCTGAAGCATTAATTACTGTCTGCTGATTTTTTTATCAAAATCTTGACAATCATATAATTATTTTCGCTCTCTTAATTAATAAACTATTCATTCTTTGATGTTCTATGCAAGATTTGGTTATACTTTACAGATGACTTGACAAACCTTTTGAGAGAAATTATGCAGGAAGCTAGAAATTTAACCAAAGCTGAGAGGTATGAGACTATTTGGAGAACCCCAAGTTCGTCTAATTGTAATTAATCCAGTAGTATTATATGTCAAAATGTGTCGTTTAAGAGAGGTTTAATATTAAATGAAAAGAAGTGAAAGAACTTATTAAATACAATTAATGTATTATATGCTGCCATTTTTTCAAATGCAATTTCATGCCAAAGAAACAATTGCAGCATGAACTGTCCACATGGTAGCATCATATGTAAGTAATACTTGATTGGCTCGGAGTCTGATATATTAACAGTAAGGTTACGTGAGAATCTGTTTGCATTTAAACAGATATAGCGTGTAAACTACTCTAAGAGGCTAATGTTATCATTCTGTTATAATACATATCTTTAAGTCCTTTTCAATTGTAGGTGCTCTGTGTTTTTGGTGGATGAAGAAACAGATGAGTTAGTAGCCAAAGTATTTGATGGTTCAATCACTGATGATAGTCATGACACAGAAATTCGTATTCCAATAAATCAAGGTGTGGCTGGCCATGTCGTATCAACAGGCGAAATTCTTAACATACATGATGCTTATTCGGACCCCCTGTTCTACAGAGGTGTGGATGATGCAACAGGATTTAAGACGAGAAATATTCTCTGTTTCCCTATTAAGGATGAGAAAGGTAAGATTTGCTGATAGATATGAATAAAGGCAGAACTAAGATTCTTTGATGGTGAATATGAAGCTTGTGATCAGACTGAATTAAAGCTCTCTTTGGCAAAATATAAGATTCAGCTTTTGAGTAAATTAAATTATTATAAATGTATGCTTTCACTTTAATTACTGAGTCAATATGTCATCTAATGAATATTCATTCTAATAATTGGGTTATTTTTCCTGTTAAATCAAATTCAATAAATATATTCTAAGTAAAATTATAGAGAATTGAGTGACTTTGAGAAGCTTAGTATATGCCAACAGGGTGCAGCATAAATCACATGGTTTAGGACATGAATTTTAATTATCTCATGGTAGCAATGTTTAGTGTTTAATTGCAGATAACATGTGATTGATTGTAATCTGTGTAATCTCCCGTCTGTTGAAGATACAGTATATATTGAAAGTTGCTTATTGTTTTGGTCACTGTTAAATTCTCTTCTTACGGCTTAAAAGAAATTTGTACTCTAAATATATCAATAAAACATATTAATTTTGTCATGTAACAGGGTGCAATTTGTGTATTATTTTGTTTGGTATCTTTATTGTAGAAGTGATAGTGGGAGTTGCGCAATTGTGCAATAAAATTGACGGACATCATTTTACAAGCTTTGATGAAGACATTGCCAGAGCTTTCTCTATATATTGCTGCATAAGTATAGTACATGTGAGTACTAGAAATATATCAGAATTATTCGTTTTTGCCAAAATGTCAAATATTATTAAATTCCTAATATAGGATGTTGTCACTAAATGTTTACTGCTTTCCTTATTTGCAATCCATGGTTCATAATAACAGTGCCTAATTCATTTTGTACAGAATCAGATAGAGACAATTATAATATACTGAATAATTCATATCTGTACAGTTTTGTGTGATCTTGTATTACAGGATTTTCATGTTTCAGGTTTGAAAAAGAGAGTTGAGATTATCTGCGAGAAACTATTAAAAATTATGTTAATTCTTTAATTCTTGATCAATTTTCTTTACCATGCTCATCATTCGGGTAATGGTAAATGTTCAAATAACATTACAAGTACTTAGAAAAAATGTATATTTTGGAAACAGAATTTATCGAAATATGTACTAACAAATATGTTTTCTTTCATGTTGGGGCAGTGCAGGATTGTTCCTCCTGTCCCCTAGTGACCAAATATGTGAACTGTAATAAAAAAGAATTCTATTTGCTACTGTCCACCTCTAGTCAGTTACATTGTCAGTAAACCTTTAATTGCAGTCGTTAATGTATCGGACTGTGAATGAAGCTTCCCATCGTACCAGATTATGTAACGAGCTTATGATTTATCACATGCAGGTGACTTACTTCAGAAAATTTCAAATGTAACTGGTTGTTGTTCTGCACGCTTACATAATTATAACAAACTGTTAGCCTGTTTCATTGCATTGAGCATTTTATTACAAAATTATGAGAAAAATTTATTGATTTTAAATAAATTTTGGCATGTAGCATCTTATGTGAATATCAAGCAAATGGCTTTATCATATTTCAAATAATTTTTTGCTACTTGGGACAAGATAACTGAAGAATTATATACTTCAAACTTTTTTTTTGCAGAAAACCATCATTCTTTAGAACGTATGCAATGAAATGCTCTCTCTTTTGAAAATAGGCTTCTAGGCATTTTCTTTGGTTGATTGTGTACTTAGGTAATTAGTGGCTTTTTTACAGAGTTTAGTGTACAGGAAGCTAAAGGAGGCACAGTTTCGTGGTCGTTTAGCTACTGAACTTATGATTTATCACATGCAGGTACATCTGCAGCTTGTTTCTTATCTCATTATATAATTATGCATGGCATTCTGTTCTTGTACATCATTTTTGGTGATAGCTAGTTTTTAGAAGCAAGAATTTATTTATAATTTCATTCTTATGCTGACTTATTCTGATTATGCATGTATAGGGGTGAAGTGAAAATTTTTAAAATGCAATTGAAAACTGTTTTTAATTTATTTGCGAAATCATTGGATGTTGTTCAGTCTGGTTTGATTTATCAAAGTAATACTAAGATATAAATATCATTCTCTGTTCAGATAGTGCAGGTATTTAAAATTAAAATTTTGTTTCACTAGGTGAATCCTGAAGATGTGTATAGCCTGTCAAAATGCCAGATACCAACACCTACGAGCTTTAACCCCAACATGGACCATTTACTCTTTCCTCCTCGCTGTATTACCGACAGTGACACGCCATTGGTAAGTTTACAAATTGACATGATAGAAAAGATAAGATAACAAAAACTTTATTTGTGTCTCACCTGATAATAAAATATACATAACACAATACAGATACATTTAAACAGCACCAGCGGTTACATAGTGACCTGTGTTAGGCAATAAAACAATACAATATACATACAAGAATCAGAAAACTGAAGGAACGTATAAAATCACAAAAAGTAATGAATATAAAAAATAATAACACAAGGTACAAGCAAGAAACAATTAGAAATAAAGAAATCCTATACGGAGCATATATACGATGTGCCAACAAAATGTGTTTAACTTTGAAAGAAAAGTTAATTAAAGTAAAAATTCATGTATTCATTATTAGTGTCCTAAATTTTGGTCTAGGAGGCAAACACAGGAGTATTGAGTACTGGTTATCTATTATACCTCCATGTGTCATATGTCCTTGTTTGATTTGTTCTGTGTCATAATTTTTTTTGTAATTTAATGTATAACAACGTGTGGTACATCATCGACGCTGCAAAAGTTTGTCAACAGTAAGGAAAGAATAAATGAAGAACAAGTGATGCGTAATATCAAATATTTAAGGATGTAAACCATTGAATAGGTGATTTTAAAAATTGGTTATTTTCTTTACAGGCTATGATAAGCATGATGGATGATATGGGCTTTCTTAACAAATATCGCATAAGGAGGGATACCCTTGCAAGGCAAGTTGGTCTGAAAAGAAACAAATATTATCGTTACATGTAAAGACTGTATCAGTCAATGATTATCTTAAAAATAGTGCTGCATCTCAGCAACGGTGTAGGTAAAAGTGCCTGAAAAGGTGTTTGTAATAATCTAACTTATAAATACGATGAAAGTTTTGTACGTAATTGGTGAAATTTGTCGCCTCCACTAGAGGTCAGCTCTGATGAAGATGTTTTGATGACTTCAAACCAAAAGCTTTATT
>JAOXYB010064190.1:0-10389 GCA_028565635.1 Phoronis ovalis
CTATATATCTATCTATATATATATCTATATATATATATATATATATATATATATATATATGTATAAACAGTTCTTATAAAAGTTACAACAGTACAAGAAATATATAAAACACAAATTGCAAGCCATCCAAATCCAGATGTTTTGGATGATCTAATTTTGTGACTTAGAGAAAAAGTGAGAAACTTATATCTGTAGTCTACTAAGAAAATCAAATCAGACCTGTTACACTAGTTTTTGTAAGCAAGAATTGCAAGCTTATACTATGAGATTTGAGTATCTGTAGATTTGTTTTTTATTTATTTTGTAGTTCAATCTTAAACTCGGATTTCGAGTTTTGTAGTAAAAATTTGTCCATGAAGATCTGTTTTGTTTCATGGTAGTGTGTGATAAGTGTGCATCTAGTCTTATGGTTGTATCAATGAGTAAGTTAGGTAGCAGGTTTAATAGGACTCCACGAATATCATATGTATTTTTATATACCTTTTCGAAATTTAGTGCTCTATCAAAATAGCTGTATAATTGTTGAAGCCGCTTTCCAATCCCTTTCAACTAATCAAAATAGATTTTTTGAAATTTCAAAGTTTTTGGAATCTTATGATAAGATTCCTTTGATGTTAATGCTGCCAAATTTTTGTTATGCTCATTCTTATGTCCAACTGTTTAAAGTGTTTGTTATTTTTATGCATAAAATTATAAAAGTTTATGTTGCAAAATATTACCTACTGTTATCAAGTTCAATGGTTATAGTGTTTCTTTGCATTAGACAACATTGAAGAAAGTGTTATATTGACAATAATAATTAAATTAAATCCCAACTAGTGTTTTTGATGTCTGACAGGACATACAAGCTTTTGTGAGAGATAGTCTGGGTCACTGTCTTAAGAGCATATGCTACATCAATAAAGGTTTGTAGATCATTGACAGAAGCTACTTGCAAAAGTAACTCTCCATTGATTACTGATTTGAGCAAATCATTTTTCGTAATAAAGAGCATTTGCATGTCACCTTCAGTAAATATATGTCTTAAAATGCACTCCAGGTTGGAGAAAACAGCTTGCAAAGTCCACAACAGTCCGAGACTTGTGAACGTTGGTTCCCTCAAAGTGTACAATTTCACCAGTAATCCCAACAACTAATAATTTAACAAACTATGTGATATGTGAGCATGTACCTATATGGTGATAGAAATGGCTAATAGTTGGAAATCTTGATACATGTACATGGCTCTTACTGGGACAACTTTTGGTAGTGGTGAGGCTCAAAACCTAACCGGTGGAATTTTAGCAAGCTATGATTAAAAACATAATCCATGGTAAGCACCCGATGCCTAAAAATGTACCTCATGGTAGTACCTGATGACTAAAATCAAACATCTCTTTGATGACAAAATTTATACCCCAAAGTAAGCAACCCCAACCAGATATAAGCAGATTTGATTTTTTGTAATTGGTTATGAGCTAAAATCATACTCTAGCTATCCGGGCCTGAAATATCCTGGGGGGTAGTTAACAAAAATGTTGGTTATAGGGGTCCAGGGTAAAAAATCCTGACCCTATGGTAAACGTAAATGAAAAAACTTGAAAGTATACCCTGTTGTAAATAACTCTCCCGAAATAGATGCCCTGTGTAAAATTCACTTGTAAATTATATACCCTGTGGTAAATATGTGACAATTAAAAGTAATTTTTCAGACCAGTCGTAAATGTGTTTTCCAAGGAATACAAATATTTTTTTGAAAATATACCCTGTGGTAAATATCCAACAAGAAAATCTGTCATGTATCAGCTTTAATTTTCTTGTAATTATCATACTTTTGCATTACTTAAAAAATATAATATACGAGTACACTGGGTAAACGTCTGTATCGTATCCAGTTGGTCTTGCTATGTATGCACAGCAGGACAGAACAAAGAAGTAGTCTAAAAGCAAACTTAGCAATGATTTCACACAAAAAAATCACTTATGTTGGGAAGAGATGGACACTTCCAAAGTTTAATCTATGTGGTGTCTGGTCTCTTATTCATATATAAAAAAGCTGGATACAAAACCTGAAACAAATATTATGTACCCCAGTGCAGTTTTCTAAACAGCTTCAATGTGCCTCATTTATGATTAGATTAGTAGTATGCTGTTAAATATATGTGTTTTGTGCTCAGCTTATGGTATGCTCGCTTATAGCTCCTAGTTCTTGTAGCAGTGTAGATTTTCTTTCAATGCTGATCTTTGGTACCATATTCAATAATATCTATGTTAATTCCGGACAATCATATAGTCTCAAAGAAAAATAGTTCCAATTTTTTTTTTACTTTAGCTGTCAGTGAAGTTTGCTGGTCGTTTTTCAACAAAAGCATTCATACCTTCTCTACGATCATCCTATAAGTAAAAATTTGCTTTAATATTAATTGTACCCGGGGTTTGACTTAAATTAGTGGATGGTAAGCATGTTTGTGAACAAAAACAAGAAAAAGGGGCATTTTTAGAGACAAAGCCAATTACATGTGTTACACAGGTCAGGGTTAATTGTTTTGATCAAATATACGAAAATGGTGTCTTATTTAATTACCTGTATGCGTTTAGGATGATTCATTTATCGAGGTATTTTAATTAAATATAACACTGATAAATAGGGTATCTAAAACTTCTATTAGTCAATGAAAAGGGGTCAAAATTTAATAATGGAAAAACATATTTATGGGCTTTCCCAAAAACCCATTCACAAACATGGGCACCAGTTATTCCCTTGTGTTGGATCCCATAGAATTGTACTCAGTTTCCTTATAATTATTTTTTATTTTAAAATCCTGTAATTGGAATAACTTACGAATTACATAAGGTTTTTCCGTCAGCCAGCTTTACTCATAAAAGAGCCAGAATCAGAACTGTTGCCTCAGGGGGTCACTTGTGTAAAGGGTGGGTCTACATACACATAAAATCATAGGTTTAAAAAAAGCTCCTAAATGCGTACATTTGTATATATATAGCCAGCTAAAAAAGCACCCTTTGGAAGACTTGCAGGTTTAAAAAGTGACCCTTTGGGAGACATTTCAGTAAAAATCATCAGATATAAGTAAACATGTTGCCGTGTGGGTTAAGCTGCCCTAGCCTGATTTTTCGCATCGGAAAAACAAGCCTTTTTTTTACTATCCATCTGTATATATCTGAATGGTAAAAAGCTACCCTTTTGCAGATCTACATCCATAGTAAAAACAGCACGCTATTTGCCAATATTTAACATGTTACGTGCCTGGCTGAAAAAAAATCCCTTTCCCACTACTTTTTGTTTGTGCATGTGGTCAAACCCTCTGATCCATGTGCCCCCCGGGCTGTTGCCCAAGCGGGTCAGAAAGGCACATTTCTGAAAGTCAACAGTACCTACCGTGGCAAAGGAAGTATGAAACGTTCGCTTTTCATAATGTAAGCCTTCTGCTAAAGTAGATTCGTATGCTATAAAATAAAACAATTTCGAATTTACTTTCTGCAAACAATAATAATGTAGTAACAGCCTTTTGTGAATTTCACATGCATTACTTTTCAACTCATCTAATCTGAAACTATTGATTGTTCTATTAAAAATATAATATAATTACAGGGATAGTGGAGGTTAAAATATTTCATTTACAATGGAATGGGAGTTAACTTAATATTGGAGAACAGTTTTTAGGACCTTGGTAGTCACGTTTAAAGAAGTTGCTGTAAAAAAGAAATATACTGAAAAGCAAAATTAACTAAGGGCATTTGTTTTTTTAAAAAGATCAAATCAGTGAATCAATTTTTCCTCAAAAAATATGCTTACAGTGATGCTTAATTCAAATGAAAATAACTTGGTGACAAAAAACTACATTTCACCTATTCAATTTAAATGGGAATAACTTGGGACAAAAACCACACTTCACATTCATATATATGGGGAAATTTGTATTTCTGTATTGTACCTTTATTGACTGCCTCCTTGCACATGGCAACAACTAGTTTTGAATTACTTGCAATTTTTTCAGCAGTTTTCACAGCTTCGCTCAACACCTGATCTGCTGGGAATACTTTACTGACCAAACCTGTTAACGCAATAAAACAAGCTGCATACTTTTTTCATGTCAGTGTTTTTAAAATAATCTCATGTTCATAGATAGATAGATACAGAATATTCTTAAGGCGATAAATAGGCAGTATAGTAAAAAATGGCTACCTACAATACATACACTTCCAATAAATCAATTGTTGCAAGCATTATCCACCAATAATGCAGTATTCTTTGATATAGTTATAATGTCGAATAGATAAATCACTACATTATCACTCTAATTGTTTATAAAATTAGCTCTTTATGCTCTACCTTAAGAGTAAATGCTTGTAAAAAAATTGTCGTTTTCAACAAAACCAACAAGTAATTTCTACAATGATACTGAAGAAGGGCTGATAAACATCCAATTCAGCAGATGTACACATAAATGGTAAATTATCTAAATAGGACTAAACATAACTCCAGATGTGAGGCACCAACTCATCAGATGACCACATACAGGTACCTCCCAACCTTTACTCCTCCATCTGGATGAGGGGCCATTATTATTTAAAGAAAGTTGGAAATAGCTTGCCTACAATAATTTTCAAATAGAGAAACTTCACTTAATATGCAAAACATGCAGAGTTGGGAGAAATGTATTTTTCCCCTATCAAGCCCTAGCTACCATACTGTACCTGCTGTTTCAGCTTCGGCAGCACTGATTGGATTTCCTGTTAAAACCATCTCCATGGTCTTAGATTTTCCAATAGCACGGGGCAATCTTTGAGTACCACCAGCACCTTAGGTAAATTATTTGTAACATAAAATCAATAAACATCAAAAATTTTAGCTGTTAAAATCATTCTAAAAAATGTTTTAGCAATGAAATTAGCAACAGGCTACTGTACTTCTATACAGTTATAAAATCAACTATCTATGAGAACAATTAGTATCAGGCAAATATATGATTGCAATGCACTTTATATTTCTAAACACATGCATTGCAACATATGAATTAATCTTTACTCACAGACTTCACCAAGACTGGTTAGTTTTGTATCTGGCTTTCGTCACTTAAAAATCACAAGGCATTATTACCAAAAAATGGACTACCGACATAAAATTCACTTTTTTATTTCTGAATGACACAAGAAGGTGTTAAATTGCTGTCACCCAATATTAAATGATTTATCTGTGTATCACATGATTGTTACCTGGGATGGTTCCTAACAAAATTTCTGGTTGCCCAAATTTAGCTTTGTCTCCAGCATAAATAATATCACACATCATAGCAACCTCACATCCACCACCAAGCTGAAATGAGAAAATACAAATTTAAGAGATATACTGGATACAATGAAAGTAGTATTTAATACAAACTAAGGAAAGAGTAAAGACAGTTGTTTAGTTTTTGTTGTCACTGCGACAGCACTGTTCTTGATTTTTTTGTTTCTGTATTCTATGGGCTCTGTTGATTTCCACTACAAAAGCATGAATTGGTCATTTTTAGATACGTAACTTGTATACTAAGAACTACACCCATATTTTCATTGCGTAATAAATACATACTGCATATCCATTAACAACTGCAATGACTGGTTTCTGTGTTCGTGCTAACTGAGTCCAATGGCTTAAAAAGTTTCCACTATACACTTCTTTGAATGAACGGTTTTGCATTTCTTTGATGTCAGCACCAGCTAAAACCAGAATGATGTGAAACAATTAATTTAATATTAAATATAAAAAATTATATGAAATATAAACCTTTTGTTTTCTAACCTTTGATACAATTGGTGGATTTTTGTCCCTTTATTATCATATTTATTTTACTGGATTTACAAAAGTATAATATGCACTTCCAGTCCTAGCTCTATGACCCTTCTTTGGTTATATAGCTTGCAATTTGGCAGTAAGATCATCACTAGGTTTTCCCTGTCTCAAACCAGTAACAATTTCCTCACAATTTTTCATTTTTCTTTATTCCATTATCGTTCTGATCATTTGCTCAGATCAGTAAAGTGGACTTTATCAAAGTCTCAACAATAGTGTAAAACGCACGTGATCATCTGTCACACAATCAATGACTACAGGACATCTCTTCTTTTTTGTACGTGTGTTAAGTACAGATGCAGGTCAGCCACTTTGAGGTAGGTAAAGGTTGTACAGCTAGGATAAAACATTTCTTACCAGCGAATGCTTTTTCACTGCCTGTTAAAATAATGCAACCAATACTGTCATCCTCTTCAAACTGGATCAGAGCCTGACCCAGTTCTTTCATAAGGTCATCACACAATGCGTTCAGGGATTTTGGGCGATTAAGACGAATCATGCCAACATTATTTTTCTCCCCTTTAGTCTCAACTTGTATGTTGCTGAAATTACCTGTTAAAAGAAATGCCAATGTGTAAGAAAAAAGGGGAGAATTAAAACTCCTTGTTATAATGTATTAATGATTATCATGATTTCGGTACTTAATCTATATTGCCTTATTGGCTACTGCATGTAGCTATACAAGACGTTGTTCGTTGTTAATAACGCACGGGTTAAAACTTAAATGAGACTTATGAGTAAATCAGTACTCAGTTGAAAATCAAAGTCCACAACAACAGCAACAAACGAACATACATTAGGAAATACCCTGAAAATGTCTTATTCACTTACCTGAAGACATTAAACGTACAGCAGACACCCTGGTATGAATTGTCAACGGCTTAACAGCCTGGACTGCTAATTTTCCAAAACCCGAGCACAGCATTTGCCGGAGAGTCGCCATATTTCTTGTTGACCTACTTTTAAAAAAAGAAAACAGGTCAATAATGTTTTTCATCTTTATGTCTTCCATTGGATATATGTCTTGCTTTTAGTTTTATAAAGCGTCTTTTACAAGTATGTTACAACGGTGACTTTAAAAGTATTTGTTGTTTTCTAATTATATTTTAATCGAAAACTTTTAAGATCCAGAATACGGAAGTGAGTAAAGTAAAGATGGCAGACATGGAGTGAAAGTTTCGCCCCAATGATAGAAAATAGCTAGAAATGAATTTGCTTCCGTCAAATCCAAATGGAAATGGTCTGTTATATGCCGGCTTTAATCAAGACCAAGGTAATATTAGTATGTTTTATAAATTGGGTATTTTAAGTAGGTAAAACTAGTTTACACCATACAGTACATTACTTGCAAAACTATTATAGTATTGAATTGTAATCTGTTATTATAAGCACTAAGGGGTAAGACAGCATATCACTAAATGCATTTACCTGGTACCTAAATGCGTAACAGTGTAACGAAACCTACAAACAACCCTTGCTTACATAATATCCGAATAATTTTATGAGTTGCTGACTAAACAACATGAAAATTTCAGGTAATGTTTAAGACTGAATTTCTCGTCGACTTTATAATTATATTTTCAAAATTATTATAAATTTTAGTTCTAAGACTCACCAATAGTGCCCGAGCTGTTTTACTTATAATAATAAAATGTTTTATCACATGTACTCCCCTAGATTTACTTTGCTGCATTCACAGATTTTTATAAACCATGCAGAATAGGTCTAATGCAACATAAACATGTATAACTGTGCCTGATAGCAATATTTTACACCACGAGATCCTGGTGAGCCACGATATATACAACTGGATAGATTACGCTAGTGACATGCCGATAGTACTTTTAAAAGTGCCACCTAGCATTGCAAGTACTGCTACAATTTTCAACGGTTTATAACCTGTTAAGACGAAGTATTATGACTTTTTCTAGTGGTTATATACAAAAAGGGGCAGTTTTGAAATTTTTCAAGTAGATAAATTAGCTATTGGAGAAAGATATTTTATATAATAGAGAGAAATAAAGTAAAAGCTACTTAAATTCTATTTTTTAGTTCGTAGTGTTTAAAATCACAATGGGCAATTTTTATGAGAAAAAAAAATGGTTAAGACAATTCACAAACGGGGAGTACTTTGAAAACGAAAGTTGCAAAAAAAAAAGTAAACACATCTATTAACTTTTAAATCCATGGGGGATATGATTCGAATCTATTCTCGGTTTTTTATTTGAGACATTTTATCATGATGGATACAGCACTTTTCAAAAAGGGTACCAGGTAAATGGAATCCATGATATGTTATATACGGTCTCTATGTTTCTGATGTAGTTCTCCATAAGCTGGGTAACGAGCTGCAAGGGATAAAAGTAAATAAGGTCGATCGCTGGGTGTAAAAATCTGACCCTGTGGTAAGTAAAGGTCAAGAAAAATTTTAATATACCCTATTAAATATACCCTGTAAAGTCTGAGGTACATAAAAAAAACAGAAAGTGTACCCTGTTGTAATTAGCTCCAGCAAAATATAAAACTGGTGGAAAGTTTATTTGCAAATTATATAAATGTGCAGACTTTAATTTTCCATGCGTTTCCAAAAATTACGTGGCAGTCTGAATAAATCCAAGTTCTGTACCTACTCAACTAACTTCTGAGCTTGAGTAAGAATTTATGGCCAAGGAAAAGTACTAACATGTGTTAACTTAAACTCACTGTAGGACAACATAAGTGAGTCGAAGCTGTGCAAACAGGCTGGATAGTGTTTAGTCCTGGTTTTGTGATTCATGCTACGCCTCATGATAATATTCCCAGACTTTTTGATAACCATTTACTCGGGGAAAGGGACCCTCACACAATAGTCATGATGGTGGAATAAATGTTGTCAAGAGAGTTAAAGGATTTTTTGAATAGTCGAAGTTGTATTTCAATAGATAGAGAGTATCCAGTTTATGATAAATGAATTCAGATGGTAGGTATAACATATTTTTAAAAATAGAGAAGGGAATTGATATGCATGAATCAGGGACTGTCCGACCTTACCGCACAAGTCAGAAGTTCACTCTTGTGTGTTGCTGTTTTAAATATAGTATTATTTAACATGATAATGCAAAAGCTCAAATTATTTGCTTCCATAGGATGTTTTGCCTGTGGAATGGAAAATGGATTCAGAGTATATAATGCAGACCCTTTAAAAGAAAAAGAAAGGCAAGACTTTGTTGAGGGTAGTGTTGGCCATGTGGAAATGTTATTCAGATGCAATTATCTGGCTTTAGTTGGTGGTGGAAAAAATCCTAAATATCCACCAAATAAAGGTATTCAAATGTTTCAGACATACAAAATAGTACTTTTGTTTCTTACGTTATGGATAAGTTTGTACGTAAAAAGCATTAAATTAGCTCCTTAAACCAGAAGTTTCAATTATTTCATGATTGTCGCATCATGGTGAGTTTCAAAAAGCAAGTCAAAATATGTAATGCAGCTGTGTACAGAAATATAAGAGACAATACCAACTCATCTCAACAACCCATGAGAGACTACTTAGATATGTTGGCCACAACCTGGAAGCCAGGCAAAAACCTAGTAAATTTGTTTATATTTTGTGTCCCAACACAGAGATAATTTATTTAGGTCGTTCATGCATATGTTGTTTACCTTGACTAAAACTATGATATAATGGAGCAGCATTTGAGACAAATCTTGAATGCATTACGTCTTTTCTGCAAATTGATTACACAGACATAAATGTAGCAATTAACTTTTATTATTCGAAGTCATGTAAAATACTGGTATGCTTTGTGGCTCTTGTTGGCTGTGTAGGTGAGAAATGAAGCACTGTGAATCGTATTATCCCGATTGGATCCCAGAGAGACAGAATTGCATGTAAATGACTAATAGAAAAGGTGCTGCAGTCTCATGCAAAATGGATAACATTCCTTGGTGATAGTATTGTATTTTATCACTTGCGAAAACGTGCATGTGGCATTCCCCAATTTATATTTCTTTTGATGATATTGCAGTTATGGTTTGGGATGATTTAAAGAAGAAGCATGTTATTGAACTTGAATTCTCTAGTGAAGTCAGGGGTGTGAGATTAAGGAGGGACAGGCGAGTTATTAAGTACCAAGACATTTTAAGTAACCACTACAAATTCAATTGACGTCAAATATTGTTCACAAATTGTCATTGATTTTCTTGTCTCACCACCTGATTTGAGGTACATATTCAGATTCTTACTGGTATCCCTCTTTACCCCCTTGAAGTCAGTAATTTAAATCACTTTTTGCTGCAGTGAAAGGGCATATAGCCGTACTCTATGCGGCGCCGTCGGTGTATGTAACCTTTTCTTTGTGTTGCTATAACGGCTTCAGCTTTTGTCAGATCATCTTCGTATTTGGTACAGGTCTAAGTACAGGTCAAAGTACAGATCGGATATAATTATGACCTCGATTACTTCCAAGATGGCCGATTGGCGGCCATGTTTGTACCCGAGAGTGCAGGTCAAAATGCAGACCGTCTGTAATTTCGACATGGATCACTTTCAAGATGGCCGACTGGCGGCCATGTTTGTT
>JAOXYB010064212.1:0-10389 GCA_028565635.1 Phoronis ovalis
AAATGCGCTCTTGATCAAAACAAAATGATGCAGCCATCATTCACATGACGTCATGAATGTCAAGGTTATTTGACAGAGATTGGTATCGATAATAATCGTACAAGAAACCGAATGTGAGAAGTCATTAGTGATACATTAATCTTCCGACAGGTAGCGCTTCAGACTTGTGCTTTACTTCTCGCTGGACTGAAAATAATTTACGTCATTCGCTCAGCGCCTGCGCACTAGTAAACTTCTGCAATGTTTTCGGCAGATGATGGATGATCAAGAGCGCATTTTGGATTTGATGCTGATGTGCTGTTGAATCATTGTATCTCGCCAGATGTCGCTGCACTCGCTTTACATGGGAAATCAACACTAAATGAAAACGGTGGTAATTTTCATATCAATTTGAGAAGTACACCATCCGTGTAAGGAATCTTTTGTCTAGCACTTGCGTAACATGAACTTTACTGAGGGTCACTCCACAAAAGCAAACTATCCGATTATACCAAACAAGTTATAAATAATATTTTAAAACTTCATGAGGAGTAAAAAATAGTCACAAACATATTTACACTTCGTAACCGTTATGGAAAAGAAACTCCCATGTGGATTGTTTTTACAATGTTTTACATGTTACATAGAAAAACTGTGATAATCATCACATAATGATTCTGCATATGTCGTATGTTTGGCATTGTTCTTTGTGCATAAACCTCTTGTAACTACCCTCCTTCTGATTTTCGGCGACATCTGGCGAGATACTTGTTTTCTATGTTTATTATACGTCTAAGTTTTTAAAACATTTTTCATAAAAAAATGAGCATTTGTAAAATACCACGTTCTACATTAGGTGGTGTCGCCGTTTTCACTTTTATTCAGGTGCCTTGAAGGAAATTATGTTTTTCCCAAAGTTATTGCGAAATTTCGATTATTTATACATTATGTGGCCAATAGTAGTGGATATAACTTTTTATACAAATAAATGATACTGCCACAATTGTTATGGAGCATATTTACACATTGTTTAGTATTTTGAATAATATTTTTAACTGAAGTATTTCTTGGTTCATAAGCCGCACTGATATACTTTGTAAAATGCATCAATTATATAAATCAACCCGCATATGTATCGTACCACCAAAATATATTCTTCGAGTAACTAACTGTCATGTGATATTTATAAGCTTTTGTTCAAGAGCCTATGAAGTTCTCTGTAACCTTGTTTTCTCCTGAGGCTAAGCTGGACCCGCGTCACTGTTTAAATAAAAATCAGCATTACATGTTTTTTCACTCAAAATAGATGTTTTCTAATACTTTAACATTCCAGCTATGTCATAATGGTATTTTCAAACTATTGTGTAAAATGTATGACATTTAATTAGCATTTAATTACACTCTACAAAAATAATTAGGTACATCCTATGGGGAAAAATAGTAGATCAAAATTCAGGATTATTCTATTTTTAGCAAGTCGTCGATATTCCCATAATATGCTTTTGACCGTTATTAAATTGCACCAGAGATTTTGGTTATATACTCAATTTATTTTTTTTAGCAAATAAAAAAAATACCTATTTTAAACATTAATTAATAACTCAAAGATTATTCACGGTATTTACAATTCGGTCAAAAACATAATTGAAATATTGTTCACTTCTTAAAAACGTAGTTAGCTCCAATTTAGATCCCCAGGATTTCGCTGTAAGATGTACCTTATGATTTTTATGAGGTGTCATAAAACATTAATTAAATTTTATGCATTGCACACATAAGTCTAAAAATTTCATTATAATATAGCATGAATGTTAAAGTTAAGAAAAAAAAAAGTTTATGTCAAAAAAATGCAATGCGGATTTTTTACGAATTTTTATTTAAACCTTAGCCTTAAGGTGTATTTAGGGATGACTGCATAACTGTAAATTCATGACAAACATACAACGTGTATGTCGACATGTTATACTTACTAGTATAATCAGTCTTGTGATTATACTCGATTGTTACTTGCAATTAAACAACATTCCAGTAGCTTAATAACATATGAATACCAATTTTAAAACAATTCAACGGCTAAATCTCGCACAATATCTGCCTCTAGCAAAAAATAAGCAAAACAACACAAAAACAGCTAGCACAAAGCTATTTTAGAATATACCGTTAGCCTTTGTTATGTAATCTTTGGCCTTTTACACTTGTCAAAAGTTTCTGAGAAATATAGGCACAACTCTGCACCCAGAAAGTGTTGCTTCCTTATATAAATATGCATGTAGTAGCAGGAAACTCCACGGTATTATCAATGTTTAATCGCATTCAGAATGTAACTTCATTGTTTTCTGCAATCAAATTTAAACATGACAGTATTTAGTATATAAAAGGAAATTTGCCATTAAGACTAAATATGAATTAACATATCTAATCTATACAAAAATACTGAAATCATTATATGAATCTTTTTTCTGCATGTAGGACCTTTTGTAATTAAACGTTCCTACCGCACACAATGAGATTTTGTGAGATTTAAGGGCTGACTAATAATTCAGTACTTTGAAAAGTTCATTTTTTTTAATTGTTCAATCATACTTATTAATCATTAACATTGTATATACATTTTTTTTAATTAAAAAGGGTATGGAAAGAAGATTTGCCAAGTTGCCTATTTTGCAGCAGAATGAATACATATGGTATAAGGACACAATTGATTTTCCCATCCACTTCTATAGTAAATGCAAGTAATTTAAATCAGTATAAACATTTCCCAACCATTGCGCGACGAAAAAGACCTGTTAAGAACTGAAGATTATTATGTATACTACTGCCGGTTAATTTTTCGTGCAGGCATGACCAGCAAACTTTTTTGGTATTCCATTATGTAGACTACCCCCAGGAAAATGCAACCTAACAACTGACAAAATTCATAGCTTTGCCCTAGCTCAAATAATCCTATCAAATTTTGGTTTATTTTACTTTAAAAAGCTAATATTAGTTTCAATCTCTTGTCCAGTGATTTACCTTTCAAACAGAAACAAACAAACAAGCCAACGTCAAGGAGGAAATAAGAAATAATCATACATTTAAGGTTGACGGACTTATTCTAGCACTGCCAGACCACCACGGCCAGACCACTCCGCCACCACTGCGGTTACATCAATTGTGACCTTATGCCATGTGGTTTAGCCGACATATTCCTTAGCGCTAAAAATACGAAGCAATAATAAGAAATCTGAATGTTATTAAAATTTATTGATACATGAACTTGCTGCAATTACAAAACCGAGAAGTTTGGACAAGAAAAGATGATTCTTTATTAGGTGTATATACCGAGCTAACCTACTAACACGTCGGATCTTAGCAGCAAGTACGAATAGCAATCGGTCACAATTGGATGTTTACTTTCAACTAGTGAATTATTAATAGAAAATGTACTGGACTAATATTCTTTTCCGTACAACAAACCAACATTCTAGATAATTCCTGTTGTTTTATTGTCCCACAGCTGAACCCAATCCTTATGACACCACATTCAAAATGGATGCATAAACTACATCATAAGTATACAGATGACAGCATTCCCATAGGTCCAATTCAAGGAAACAAGTACGCATGTTTGAATGTTTTCGTGAAAAAAAAAATGCATTTTCCATTAATAATTGTTGATCCCTTTGCAATGATTAAAAACAAGTTTAGATACTCTGACGATGTTGTGCCTATTTTCTTTTTGGGTTGGAATACAGATAAGAGTAAAGGAATTCAAGCAATACATTTTAAACACAGCCCCTTATATTGGATATGATACAAATATTCAATTTAAAAGAACAATGAACATGTACATGGATTGTTTATAATTATCATTCTTCTTCTTGCGATTGTTGCAATCCTCCTCCCATTGAAATGCTAGTTTGAAGTTATATTACGAATTTAATTTCGGGATGCAATGTTAGAATATGTCCCTCCATGACAGTTACTACGACACATATCTTATCCTTCCTTCATCCTATCACTCATTACACAAAGAAACTTTATATGAATAATATATTGCACTTTCACTCTAAATATACACAATCCTTTCACTCTTGTCCCGACTTGATACAATCCATACGTTTATAAAGTTATCAAATTTATCCTGCATGTACTTTCATAATACATTTTGCAAAAACGCAATTCAGAATTTCATTTCATATTGCTTAAGGTATACACATGATTTACTTCTTGTGAGTCTGATGTTCTATCTGGATGTAATTGTCCTTTCTTTACTCAAGCTATTTATGCTGATTTACGACTATTATGTAAGCGAGCAGTCACACACTGAATAGTACTAGCAAGTTATATGCAAATTTTATAAATACCTCATGGCTTTGAGGGTTTGAATACCAATGATGATCACAACATATTTACATCTCTATCATTGGACTCTAATTTCTTCACATGATATTTACTATAATATAACAGATACCCTTAATTGTTATTAGTGTGGTATTTGAATAATATACTCTTGTAAATGAGTCATCATAAATGCGTACAGAAAATCAAATAAGGTGTCTTTTTTGGCAAGTTGACGAAAACAATTAACCCTAACTAGGTAACGCATATTTTAATACGTGCATTGTTAAGACGCGCATTGTTTCTTATATAGGAATAATTAGTTTACGCGTTTCTGTTCACAAATATGGTCTAACAGTGTTCTAATATTCTTTGAAATATGCTCATTGCATTTTTTTGTACAGTCAAAAGTTACCAGCATTCAAATCCATGTCCCTGCATTAAAGGACATTAACCAATCCCAAATGGTTTGTATTGATAGGTTTTAAACCATACAATAATAGCCACTGACTGCTTTCAGTGATCCTCTTCTTTATAATGTGGTAAATCTTGCCTAGAACAATAGTGCCTAAACAGATTCTGCAATCTAAACACAGCAAATAACTCGGGCAAACTGAATTCAGTCTAAATCTCTGCGGTAGGTAGTTAGGATTCTAGGCAAAATGAGATGTTTTTATTATCAAATTTATTATACTATACACGCCACAGTTTTTATGAACTTCAATTCTTCTCACATATTACAGAGAAATATATTACCCGTATATTTCAGTTAAGCAAAATCGAAAACGAAACACTTATTGATCAACATTTGTGAAATAACGAATTTTCTAATAAGAGCATTTTCTAAAAAAAATATTTTTTTGAAACTCTATGTTAAAAAGCGGCCTTAGTTATTCTTGACAATACGCCACCTACATTCAGTACGTTTGGATTGATTCTGTTTTCTTAAACAGCTCAATTAAAATATGATCTTGGCGATTAATTTGCAGACACCTGCGGAACACATGTCTGAGCTGTTTGGAGGGCTACTGGGCGGTGAACAATATAACTGCTGTAATGTAGCATGATAAGCTGTGAGGTGATGTGATAATTTATTCGTGCAAGAGAGACACTATTATTTAGTTAAATTGCTTCAGATACAGCTGGCTTACATTTTAAATGATGACTAACATTTTTATGCCCATCATTATGTAATAGTGAAAGGGCATATAGCCGTAGCGTATGCGGCGTCGGCGTCGGCGTCGGCGTATGTACCCTTTTCTTTGTGTTGCTATAACGGTTTCAGCTTTCGTCAGATCAACTTCGTATTTGGTACAGGTTAAGTACAGGTCCAAGCGCAGGTCTGATATAATTTTGACTGCGATTACTTCCAAGATGGCCGATTGGCGGCCATGTTTGTTCCCGAGAGGGCACGTAACAGTAAATCTATAGCCGCGAAGACGAACAGCTACCAGGACGATTCAAAGGTGGTTATGGGAAGGACATAGATTGGTAGGTCGCTTAGGCTATGTGACATTTTAAAATGTCCTTGAGAAGTAGGTCAAATGCCGAAACGATTCTTGGACATGTTTTGTCTAGCGTAATGGTCTCGCAATAACTGCTCCAGTTTTTATTCGATCAGCTCCATATTCGGCACACTGTAAGTACAGGACAAAATACAGGATATGTGTAATATGGGCCCGAATTACTTCCAAAATGGCCGACTGGTGGCCATGTTGGATCGCGAGATTGCACGTCGTAATAACACCTTTAGTTTATATCCGATCAGTTTCATGTTCTGCACAGAGCAAGTCCAGGTCGCAAAACATGCTATGTGTTCTTTTGACATAGATTAATTCCAATATGGCCGACTGGCGGCCAAGTGTCTCCCGAGAGGGTACGTAACAATAAGTCAATAGCCGCGAAGATGAAGCGCTACCTGGACGATTCAAAGGTGGTTCTGGGAAGGCCATAGATTGGTGGGTCGGTTAGGCTAGGTGACATTTTAAAATGACCTTGAGAAGTAGGTCAAATGCCGAAACGATTCTTTGACATTTTTTGTCGTGCGTAACACCTTCTTTGTCTCCCAATAACTGCTTCAGTTTTTACCCGATGGGTTTCATATTCGGCGCAGGGTAAATACAGATCAAAGTGTAGGTCGCTTATACTTTTGATCTCGATTACGTCCAATATGGCCGACTGGCGGTCATGTTTGTTCCCGAGAGGGCACGTAACAATAAGTCTGTAGCCGCGGAGACGAAGCGCTACTTGGACGATTGGAAGGTGGTTCTAGGAAGGCAATATATTAGCAGGTCGCTTAGGCTAAGTGACATTTTAAAATGACCTTGAGAAGTAGGTCAAATGTCGAAATGATTCTTGGATATTTTTTGTCGTGCGTAACACTTTTTGTCTCGCAATAATTGCTTCAGTTTTTACCCGATCGGTTTCATATTCGGCACAGGGTAAATACATATCAAAGTTCAGGTCTCTTATACTTTTGACCTCCATTAATTCCAACACGGCTGACTGGCGGCCATGTTGGTTCGTAAGAATGCACGTCGCAATATCAGTTTCAGTTTTTATCCAGTCAGTTTCATATTTGGCACAGAGTATGTTCAGGTCACAGTATATGTTCTGTATAATTTTGACCTAGATTACTTCCAATATGGCCGAATGGTGGCCATGTTTGTTCTCGGAAGGGCACGTTACAATAAGTCTATAGCCGGGAAGACGAAGCACTACCTGGAAGATTCAAAGGTGGTGCTAGGAACGCCATAGATTGGTCGGCCTAAGCTAGGTGACATTTTAAAATGACCTTGAGAATTAGGTCAAATGCCGAAATGATTTTTGGCCTTATTTTGTCACGCGGAACACTTTGTTGGTCTCGCAGTGAATAACTGCTTTAGTTTTTATCCGATCAGCTTCATATTCGGTACAGAGTAAGTACATGTCAATGTACAGGTTATATGTAATATTGACACGGATCACTGCCAACATGGCTGACTGGCAGCCATGTTGGTTCGTGAGAATGCATGTCGTAATATCACTCAGCTTCAGTTTTTTATCCAATGAGTTTCATATTTGGCACAGAGTAAATCCAGGTGGCAGTATATGTTGTGTATAATTTTGATCTAGATTACTTCCAATATGGCTGAGTGGCAGCCATGTTTGTTCTCGATAGGGCACGTAACAATAAGTCTATAGCCGCGAAGACGAAGCACTACCTGGACGATTCAAAGGTGGTTCTAGGAAGGCAATAGATTGGTGGGTGGCCTAGGCTAGGTGACATTTTAAAACGATGTTGAGAAGTAGGTCAAATGCCAAAATGATTATTGGACATTTTTTGTTGCGCATAACACTTTTTTGTCTCGCAATAACTGCTTCAGTTTATATCCGATCAGCTTCATATTCAGTACACTGTAAGTACAGGATAAACTACAGGTTATGTGTAATATTGACCTAGATTACTTCAAACAAGGCCGACTGGGAGCCATATTTATTCCCGAGCGGGCACGTAACGTTGCATCTATAGCCGTGAAGAAGCGCTACCTGGACGATTCAAAGGTGGTTCTAGGAAGCCAGTAGGTTGGTGGGTGTAATAGAATAGGTGACATTTCAAAATGACCTTGACCAGTTGATCAAATGCCGGTAAGTACGAATCTTTGACATTTTTTACCATGCATAGCACTTTCTTTGTCTCGCAATAACTGTGTCAGTTTTTATCCGATCAGCTCCATATTTAGTACAATGTAGGTACAGGTCAAAGTACAGGTTATATATACTATTGACCCGAACTACTTCCAACATGGCCGACTGGCGGTCATGTTGTGATATATATTAATAGTGATAGACTTCTTCCTGATGATGGGCATGAGTTTGTTATGAATAGATATAGACCTGGTCCTGAGCATGGGCAGAGGATATGAGGGAGAATGTGTGAACTGAATATGAATGGAGTTGTGTTTGAGTAGAGGTCAATAAATAGAAGTTTATTGTACATATTAGTAGATTAACATGTTGGTTCTGGAGATTGCATGTCAGATTGAGTTTTTATCGGATCAGCTTCATATTTGGTACAGAGTAAGTACAGGTCACAATACAAGCTATTTTAAATTTTGACATAGATTAATTCTAATATGGCCGACTAGTGGCCATGTTGTTCCCGGGAGGGCACATAATATTGTATTTATACCTGCTAAGAGGAATCGCTGCCGGGACTGTTCAAAGGTGGTTCTAATAAGGTCATAGGTTGGTGAGCATACTAGACTAGGTGACATTTTAAAATGACCTTGACAAGTAGGTCAAATACTGGCACAAATTTTCGAAAATTTTTGCTATGTATACTACTTTTTATGCCCATCGCTATGTAATAGTGAAAGGGCATGTAGCCGCGTATCCTATTCGGAGTCGTCTGCGTATGTAATCGTTTCTTTGTGTCGCTATAACGGCTTCAGCTTTTGTCAGATCATCTTCTTATTTGGAATAGGGTAAGTACAGGTTAAAGCGCAGGTTTGATATAATTTTGACCTCGATTACTTCCAAGATGGCCGATTGGTGACCATTTTTGTACCCGAGAGTGTACCTCACGTTGCGAGCATCTCGGGAAAGACGAAGCGTTGACTTGACGATTCGAAACTGGATTCACGTAGGCCATGGGTTGGTGGGCGGTTTAGGCCAGGTGACATTTCAAAATGACCTTGAGAAGTAGGTCAAATGTCGACACGAATCTTTGACAATTTTTGTTGCGCGCAATACTTTCTTTATTGCGCAATAACTGCTTCAGTTTTTATCCGTACAGCTTTATATGTGGTTCAGGATAAATACAGGTCAAAATGCAAACCGTCTGTAATTTCGACATGGATCACACTCAAGATGGCCGATTGGCGGCCATGTCTGTTCTCGAGATGTTGGCTCACAATAATAGTCTTTGTTTTTGTCGGATCATCTTCATATTTGATACAGGGTAAATACTGGTCAAAGTAGACGTAGGATATAAGTTTGACCCCGATTATTTCCAACATAGCCGACTGGTGGCCAAGTTTGTACCCGATAATGCACCTTACGTTGCGAGTATCTCGGGAAAGACGAAGCATTGACTTGCCGATTCGAAGGTTAATTCACGTAGGCTATGGGTTGCTGGGCGTAATAGGCTAGGTGACATTTCAAAATGACCTTGAGAATAGGTCAAATGTCGATGGGAATCTTCGAGATTTTTTGTTGTGTGTAATACTTTGTTTGTCGCGCAATAACTGCTTCAGTTTTTATCCGGTCAGCTTTATATTTGTTAGGAGCTAAATATAGGTCAAATACAGAATGTCTGTAATTTCGACATGGATCACATTCAAGATTGCCGATTGGCAGCCATGTTTGTCTCAAGAGGCTAGCTCACAATAATAGCTTTTATTTTTGTCGGATCATTGTCATATCTGGTACAGGGTGAGTACTAGTCAAAATACAGGTTGGACATAAGTTTGACTCCGATTACTTCCAACATTTGCGCGAGTGGCAGCCATGTGTGTACCAGAGAGGGAACGTTACGTTGCGCCCATTACGGGAAAGACGAAGCGATGAGTGTATGATTCAAAGGTGGATTCACTTAGGCCATAGGTTGGTGGGCGTATTTGTCCTGGCCACATTTCAAAATGACCTTGAAAAGTAGGTCAAATGCCGATGCGAATCTTCGACATTTTTTGTGCATAATACTTTGTTTGTCGTGCAAAAACTGCTTCAGTTTTTATCCGATCAACTTCGTGTTTGGTACAAGGTAAATACAGGTCAAAATACAGATCGTTTGATTTAAGTCACTTTCAAGATGGCCGACTGGTGGCCATGTTTTTTTCTGATAGTGCACGTTACGTTGCGCCCGTTCTGAGAAAGATGAAGCAATGACTGAACAATTCGAAGGTGGATCACAAAGCCCATAAGTTGTTGGGGTGTATTACGCCAGGTGACACTTCAAAGTAACCTGGAGAAGTAGGTTATATTCCGATACAAATCTTCGACATTTTTCATTTGCGTAACACTTTTCTTGTCGTGCAAATGACTTTCAAACATAGACCAAATGCCAATATACGAATCTTCAACATTTTCATTGTACATAACTGTTTCTTA